>JAUZSU010057237.1:5000-33244 GCA_034780255.1 Parotocinclus maculicauda | reverse complement strand
TTATTATTATTCTTATTAATATATATATATATATATATATATTTACTTTATTAATCTTCAGTAATCCTTTTCGTCCTGGTCAGAGTCTTGATAAAACATCTTTGATAATAAGCATGTAAAGCAGACAGCTAGTTTATCTAAACTGAACAGTAATAATAAAAACAAAATCTGTTCTTTAGCCCCAAAATGTTATTTAGAATCTCTGCTATATATGGTCTGGGTATTTTTTAATTGTGCTGCAAAGACTAGACAAGACTTCTGATTTTTGCTGCTGGGCTAATCCAGTGCTATCGTGAATGAAGAATCACAGTTTATGGGTTAATGTTTTTACATAACTTTTTTGAAGGTTAGCAAGGTGGAATGCAATCAGCTCTTACTCCAGCAGATGAGAACAAAATGAGAACATTCAGAGGGTAAACAGGGACACTGGACTCTCTAATGGATGGGTGGAAAAAGCAAAGTGTGCCTCCCTATTGGAAATCCACTTGCTGTTGACATTAAAATGTAAACCACAAAGGTCTCTATGGTGGTCAGTGAAAAAAATCCCTTAATGTGATGCAATCTCTGTAGAACTAATCTCTAACCATAATCAAAGAGAGGAGTGTGGGGGGAGAAAAAAGACTAAGAGCTTTGAACAAGGAGCACCAAATGGTGTGTGCAATTAATCTCAGATTCTCCAACACAAAAAGCAATTTGTATGTTAAAGAATGGGAGTAGTGGGCCACCAGTTCTGCTGAGACTCAAGGGATGACCCCCAGGTACCCTCAGCACCAATCTGTTGCCTTCCTTTAATAAGGCACCATGTGCTGGATGAACACCGAGAAGTGGCTGTCTCAGTTGGAATGATAGAGGAACCTCTTTTTCTGTGTCACACACACACACACACACACACACACACACACACACACACACACACACACACACACACACACACACACACACACACATTGAATGGAGCTTACAGGCTGTGACGGTCTCACCCTTTTGTCATCCACTATCTCCTCTCTCTTTAAACAAGCAGGATAGCTCAGACTGCTGTCACCTACTGCGTCCTCGTGGTGTGGGTACAGACAGATGGTCACAAAGACGCCTCCACCCTCTCCCTCACTTCTTAAGACATGCTACTGAGACCAATCTCACACTTAAATTAATGGATGGGGATTACAGATTCAAATTCACATTACAAAAACCAAAGGAAACAATGTTACAGGACTCTAGGGCATAACCACATTGTTCCAAAAGTGGTCTACTCATTTGAGTATTATTTGCTGCTGATGGGACATTGCGTAACTGGATTGATTCAGCCACTTACAATACAATACGATGCAATACAATCTTTTCTGACAAACGGTGGCAGCAGAATATTCATTTATGCTTACTGACTTTTAACATGGTAAAGTCACTTTTCTAACAAGTTTGTTTATATTAGCTAGTGCTGCCAGTAAGTGCTGTTATTGTGGAAAAAGTAAGAAAATGCAGGCTTACACAACTCAATCAAGTGCTTAACTACATTGTGCATAAAATTAGAAACATAGTTAAAGTTGTAATGATGGTAGCACTGCACACTATTAGAAATTATAAAAAATGAGTGTATTGATGGGAAAACGAGATTTGTATTTGCTGGGAAAGTAGGTACATGTATATAAAATGATGCAGAAATGGGTTTGTAGCTTACGTTCCATCCTTCTCTTAGATTTTTGGCTGGTTGCAAACTAGAAATCCAATTACAGTCTGAATCATATAAATTTTACACATAAAGGTTTCATATTTTCGGATTACCCAAATGCATGTAAACTTGTTGATCAGATTACTGACTAAATCAGATTTTATGCATCTGTCAGCTTATCAAGTGCATGTAAAAACATTCACTGATATCCAGTTTAAATCTGGTTGCTCAAACCACTTCATGAGAAGGTTTGAGAAATGTTGTAGCCACATATTAAACAAGTAAAAATGCATCTGTCTTTCCAAGATGCATCGGACTGCCAAAACCTACCCAATATTTTATGGCATAGCACACGATTCCTAGCGTTAATTCCTGCATGGCTGAATAAACAATAATGGAAAAAGAACAGACCTGGTGAATGTAAGAGTGTTTTTGATGTTTACTATAAGCATTGTGGGTGGCATGGTGGGGCAGTTGGTAGCTCAGTTGCCTCACAGCTCTTAATTCTGACCACAGACTCCACCTGTGTGGAGTTTGGATTTCTTCATCATGCTTCACCAACTGGGAGACTGGCAAAAGCTGGCAAAACGGTCTAGGGCTATTTTTTATGCAATGTTCAGGTGTCCACAAACCTCTTGCCTTAGTGTGTAAATTAGCAATGAAAAATCAATAACTTACGTTTTCATTAATTTATTTTTTATCTGCTTAATCCACTTCAAGGTCAAATAGGGGGCCACAGGTCGCAAGGCAGGAACCAACCCTGGATAGGGCACCAGTGAATGAGTCCACAATCACTCATACACTTTACAGATGCCAGTTGATCTAATGTGTGGGAGAAATATCAGATTACCCAAAGGAAACCTTCGTAGGCACACAGAGAACATGCAAACTCCACAAAGGCAGATATCTAGGCTGGGACAGTACCCATGCTAAGCACTGTACCATCATGCTATGTAACAAAGTGGTTTTGGTTAACTGAAAATGACACAGGGTTTAAATGACAGGAGCAGTATTTCACATTCAGTATTTATCAACCCTGATACTTAGATCTCTGACCTGCCTTCCCTCTTTTATTTTTCAGTGGACTTCATTATATTATCTCTGTGAAGCACCTCATCACGGATGCCCATACACTTCTCTTTTAATTAAAACTTAACATAACAGAGACCAATACAATTAAAAGAGGAGACAATCATCCTGATGTATGAGCCAACATTTGCAGTTGTCTGTCATCCATATGAAATGAACTTTGTACAACCCTGTGGTGCTAACATTAATTTGCTTTGAAAATAGCTTGACCTGATCATGTTTTTGTCCGTTTCCTGTCATGTTTTGAACTGCTTTCCCCCAGGGCAAGATTTAGAAGGCGACTTTTCTTTTTCTGTCTGTCACACTCTGTGCCGTCTCTGCAACACAATGCTGAACCCACATAGCTCTGAATGAAATCAAACCTGGGCCTGGGTCATAGTAATTAACATGTGATCTCTCACCATGAGGAAGTTGGCAGTCAAGCCTCACCCAAGCACAACTTTAACAGCCATGCCAGATGACAACACTTTCAAAGAGTAGTAAAATAGCATGTTATCAATGTCATAATTGATGCCTTAATACCCATCAACCAGTTATAACAGCAGTGTTTAATTAGTGTGCAGTGACATGATGAATAAGCCATGTCAGTTTCAATTTGTTGTAATTAGGCCATAAACAGAACTGCAACACCATCTGACATTTTATACAGAGTGGCCTTTCAAAGTCTTGGCTACAAAAAGTATTTGAGATGCATAAATTAACATGTTTGGACAGAAATTTGCATGACATAAATTGTACATGATTCGGATCACATTCACACAAAGGATCTTCTCTAACATCGTGTCCACCACATCTACAAAGGCTAATGAAGGCGACACTCTGCCTGCACTGTCAGACTTGAGCGTGATTTTAGTGCGATCAGCATGTGAGACAGATAAGACTGCTGTGCCTTGAGAAAACATAGTGACACACATTGTAAGAAAAGGAGGAAGGTATTCTGTTTCAGGATCAGCCAGCATTAAAGAGAAAAGGTTGTGAAAATAACACCCAAGCCCAAGCTGTTCAGAAGTCGTGCGTGAAATTCTGAACAGAGGGATTAATGGGACTGTAAAAAGAGCATTTAAGACGCGCGCACACACACACACACACACACACACACACACACACACACACACACACACACAATGTATTCATGAGACAAGAGCACTGTAGCACAAGTGCAACACAGGAAAGCTGTGTGGTCTTTATTTAGAACAACTGTTGCTTTTGGAGGGAAATAGCAGGAGTAAAGGATTGCACAATCAAAATACGTGTGATGAACTATATTTTTCTTAATGTCTGAACAAAAGGCAATAACAACAGTTATGAGATATTTACATGGCGAGAGAGTGTAAAATATACAGTTTTGTGCAAAAGTGGATGTTTTAAATGAGAAACTATACAATAATGCTACATTAAAATGAGTGGAATTTTGTTATTGCTCAAGGTTATGATTGCTCATATTTGGCAATATGAAGAATATTTGGGGTCAGGCAGCACGTAATTAATAGTGTTATATATGATGTGTAGAGTGCATTAAACAGCCTGTAAGTATACATGTATATAGTTATTACTTCATATTGAGCATTAAATGAGTGCTTTATAGCATTTGTCCATACATGTATATTACTGAAGTGACACGCTGGATAGGTTGCAGAGCAGAACACTTTCTGGTACAGCCTAGCACAGCAATGTGATGTACATGTTTCCATAGCAACCACCTGGTGGAAGGCTTTCAGAAAATTACTGGGGAACTTGTCATCCTGTGGAAATTTGAATATTGAGTGCAGTTGGCATCAAGGTCTGGAACATAAAAATCACGTTTAAGCACACACCTTTATTTTTAAGGTTTAAAATGTAAAAAAAAATATTTGGGTATGGCTAACTTGTCCCACATCAGCATTCATATATATATAGTCTGACAAACAACTATTTAGACATTGTGTTTTTGAGCTCAATAGTCTTTCAGAGGCTTTAAACATCTATGTCATTCCCCATATGGAGTCTCAAGACAATCAATCCATCAGCATAAAAGAACAGCCCACATTTGTGTGGTATGTTTTTCTCAGCATGGTTTCACCATCACAAATTTAGAAGAACACACAGTCTCGAACATACAAAGGTTAATTTGTATGAAATGTCCAGATTCAGTCTGACAACTGGTTGAAACAATATCTCAAACTGACAGTCATGAAATTCATGTTTAATGCAGAGTACCATATACAAGTTTCAGTTGCAGTGCTATACAGAACACCTTATAAAATATTTTATTTTGTATTTCAGATAGTATCAGTTTATACTACAAATTTAAAACAGTTTAACAAAATAAGAATCTGAGGTGTTGAAGTATAGCAGAGCTGCTACAAATATAGAGGCAAAACCACACTGTTTATAATTTTGCTGTGTAATGTTGAGTTTTGTTAAAAACTGGCTTTTGGTATGGGGAGTTCATGCTTAGAATTATACGAATATTTAATCTTGTTAATTATATTTTAAAAAGTTGTTAATCATATGTTAAAAAAATGTTTTGGGGATGGCCACCATATGAAGACAAAACTGACAGTCTGTGGGAATTTACACACTTATGGTCCATGGTTACTTAATATTTAGACAGCAGACTACATTGGAGATGTAAACATGCAAATGTATATGCAAATAATCTGAATGGTGCACAAATACATTTTTACTCATATAAACAAAACAAAACAAATTGGCAATTTGAACATAAAGGCATATCGAGAAGAAAAGGTTATATTTGAGAAGGATTTATTTAAGGGATTGTAATTATTAAAATGTTAATAAAATTGTCAATAAAAGTTTTGCCTACCTTTGCTGAAATGGCTTTTTCTATGGCTTTGGTGTTAGGCTGACCACCTGGATGGCAGAAATCATCAAAGCATTGCTCCAACATATGGCATCTAATTTCGGTGGCAAGCAGTCGCAACATACGTACAGCAAAAAGACAAATATTAGAAAATTATATTATTTAAATTATTAATATAATATAATATAATATAATATAATATAATATAATTTTGAATTATTAACACATATTTAGACACATACATAAAAAAACTGTAAGTTTTGCCCAGGAATAGAATGCTGTGAGTTTGGTTTGAGATGTTAACTCTTTAATAGTCCTTTGTTTTAAAAATTCTAAAACAATAGCTAGTGAATATATATCCAGGCAAATTTTGAGAAAAGAAAACAATGGTTTTAGTATAATGCATTCTGTTTATGTTGCTGCTAAAGTCTTTTATGCTGATTGGTATATGAATTATATTCTTATCATGTATATTTCTGCAAATTAAAAAGCAGGTAAATGTGAATATTGTTTAGGGCTTCATGATTTTAACCCTGCCTTTTTAGATGGCAATTAAAATGGAGTTGATAATGAAAGGGGAACATTATATATAGAAGTACAACTGATAAATTAAGCAGACATCCTTTTCCAGAGTGACTTACAATTGATACTTTTTACAAACCAAGAATTTTTGGGTTAAGTCCCTTGCTCATTGACTCAACAGTGGCAGTGTGTCAGAGGTGGGATATAAACCCTGGAGCTTCAGGCTCACAACCACTACAGATATGTACTATAGCTATAGAAAAAGAGATAGATAAATAGAGGGATCAAAGAGAGTATTTTATTGATTCTCATATGTAAATTTGGGCACCGAAGGAAGAAAATACAGGATTACACAAATCAAATATAAAATCAATTACACAAAATAAACAGAAAAATACACCTAGTGCACAAACCACACATATACCCATATGCAAAGTACAAGGTACAGTGCACAAGTATGGCAAAGTGCCGTAACACAACATAAGCTGACACATTTACAATTCAGAATGTGTGAGATGTCAGACATAGGGTTTGGTGTGAGGAACAGTCACATTTCTGCAAAAGTGAAATCATCTGTCTAGACTGAGCAGCACGAAGGAAAGGTTCTCTGGTTTTTAAATCCTGCTAATAAACAATATGACCTTAACTAATCTGAATTTGCACCTTCTTGTCTTTCATTAGGGGCGACAGTACAGAACTGTGCACCTTCAGTGTGGTCATACTGTGTTCTTGCCAACTCATGTTTGCATGTCTAGAAGTCAAAACATAGAGCCGTGAGAGTCATCACTGTTTCTTACATCACTGGGTTGAGTTTATAGTCACAACACGTATTCCTACTGAGTGCATAACACAAACAAAGGACATTTTCTTAGCTGTTTGATTTCATGTCATATTAATGCTTTCTTTGCTTTGACAAATCAATCTACAATTCTTTTAACTAATAAATATTACAATGGAGTCAGCAAAAGTATTTTTTTGAAAATACTTAGAAAAAAATTAAAATACTTTTTTTGTTTGAAAGTTTTTGTTTTGTTACATATTACTACTGCTATTCTTTCATTCTAATTTAGCTTATTTGTTTAATAGATTTAAGACTGAAAAAAATAATATTTTTTTACACAAAATGAAAAGGAAAGTTATACAAGGAAAGTTTTTCAGGTACTTGGTTTCATGTCATGTTAATGATTTCTTTGTGTTCACAAATCTATTAAAATTATATTTGTAAAAAATACAAATGGGTTAGTGAAAGAAAAAAAAGGAAATTAAAACAACTATATCCAAATATACATTAAAAGTGCTTTTTAAATTCTGTTTAATAATTCATTTCAGGTAAACTTATTTGATTCAAAGCTTTAATACTGCAAAAAAAAAAAAAACATGTTTTGGATATATATGTTGGTTATCCACATATTTTGTTATATAGTGTATGCAATATATATTTATATATGCAGATAAACAGCTAAAGTACAACACTGATCCTTTAAGACAAAAGAGAATAAAAATAAACTAAACTAAACAAAACTAAACAAAAAATACTGACCTAAGCTGGTCTTCAGATGCACTGTAGGGCTCCAGTTATAAAAGTATCTGTAAATGATTACAGACTTGGGTTATGGGTGAGTGAGCGTGGACTGGGATTGAAATTCACCTCAATCACAGTTTTTCAAGCAGAGGTGAGAGAGAGGAAAAGAGTTCAGGCCTGGTAGTGATAATGTTAACACACTACTGATCCGCACTGCTGCCTCTCCCACAGACCTGTAATGGGAGCAGCTCAAAACAGCACCAATTTCCTTCTTCAAGATTACAATCTCCTGCTTCATTCAGTAAGAAAGTTTGATTGAGGGTGCACGACTGAAAGGCACTAGTTGCAGGACTATGTGCATCGTATCAAAGTGTATGAAAAGAACAACAACCTGTCTGGATTTTTAAAATAACAATTATATTTGCACATGACAACATTCTTAATCTCACCAGATAATACTGGCCAAAGCCAAGCCTTATGTGAATTGTTTATGTTCCAAATGTGTCCCAATGGTAGCACAAACCTGGAAACCAAATTCCATTGGAGCAAAATCTAGTGAGCTCAAACCAACATATGTTATGCCTTTTAGGCATATTGTACGATTGTAATCAATACATTTTCTGCTTTGCTCCAGAATGTTAATATTAAATCTGAAAATATTAAAATAGGAAAGGCTGATAATATGATGGCTTAAATAATTGGTATTTAAACTTTTTTGTTACCCTTTAAGCACTTATTGCAAACAAATCCCATAGCAATACATGATATAAACATTTTGCTTGCTTGTTTTTGGAAATAAAGGCCACAAAAGGGCCAAATTTAATTGCAGACAATGTAAACTTGACAAAAACTTTTGTTTGGTGACTTTCATTTCAATTGTTAATAAACATCCATTCTTGCATTTCAGGCCTGCAATACATGAAAGAAAGTTAAAATGGTAAACCATTTACCACTATATAATATTGCCCTTTTTACTAAAAGAATATATCAAGTGATTTAGTGTTTCAGTCTTTCTGCAAATGCAGTTTAAGATCAACAGTACAGGGTTGTCATTGTCACATTTTTCGTTTTAGAATTATGCACACATTCTCTATTAGAGACATGTCAGGACTGCAGGTACAAAGCCATGGCTTGTAACGGGTTCAGCTTATGATTTTGCATTGCCTTTCTAAAAAAAATGTATTGACGTTTGGAAAATATGTTTTCTTGAAGGCAGCATATGTTGCTCTAAAATTTAAACTCATCTGCATTAAATCTGCCATTACAGAAGTGTAAAATTCTTGATGCAGTTATTGACGCAGTGCCATCTGAGGGATCATGGCACTTAGTTTGGGCTTGCACCCATCTCTTATCTGTACTAAAATTCTTCCTGATTCTGTAAATCTTTTAATGATTTTAATAATATCACTGTAGAGGGAGAAGTATGCAGAGAAATTCAAATCCCTTTTGGGGAACATTTAACATATTCCAATAATTTTCTTATGTATTTGTTGACAAACTGGAGATCCAGTCCCTGAAGTTAAATGACTTGTGTCATACACAAGTTTGTTTACATTCTTCAATTAACATGTTCAATGTACTTCTGCTGTCTAACAATATTCCCCTTAAACTGAGTTATTCCATTATCAGAAAATCCTAATAAATAATTTAAAATCAATGGAAAAGCATTTCATACCGTCTTTACTTTACAGTAACTGTATCTTTATACTTGCTGGCTCAAAAACAGAAGCACTGCTAACACTTTTAATATCATGCTAGCTACCCTAGTAAGCTGAGCTACCCAGACATTTGTGCTACTGCTGACAAAATAAGAAATATCTGCCAGAAAGTTAAATCATTAACACAATGCTCTAGATTTTTTTTTTTGCTCTGTGCTCAACCAAAAAACACACTGAATATACTACCTCTTGGCTTACAGTTATGGTCCTTAATGCATTTGTCACTCTAAATACCGGGACCTACATTCTGAGAATTAAGGCTTGGGTGGTATCTAGAAAGCTAGAGGTAACAGTCCTATTCCTATAGTGACACAGGCACTGTAGATCTGATCAATTTATATTTAACACAATGTGTAGATGAAACAAATTATAAGCATTTAAGGTAATCTGATGTCTCTAGCATTACACAGTTCAGACAAAACTTTTGCTGAAGGGATTATTGAGGCTCCCTGTACACATTTCCACAGGTCAGTAAGATTTCCTGTTCTTACAATACTGAGAACAGCTGTTGGTATGGTGTGTACTACATATTTAAGGATCTGAACAACCCAAAAGGAGCTAAATCATATAATGAATGATTTCATCACATAAGCGTGTAAGTACCAAAGCACAGTCTATGTATATAAATAAAGCAGTGGAACGAGGCCCAACTAGGGACACAGGGGAACTACGGGAGGAAGCAGCTGAGATTGCCTTATAATAAATAACTGTCAGAAAGGTGAATTATCACTTAGTTGTCCTAGTCAGAGTCACGTGGAGGGGGGATGTGAGGGTTTTTAGCCTTTTTGCAATGCCGAGGCATGATTCTCAACCAGCCTTCATTCCTCAGACACAGTCAATCATGCTTGTATGGACCTGATGGAAGCCACCACTGGGATGCAAACCCAGGTCACTGCCACCTAAACACCATACTTTGTAATGCTTATTACATTTAAATAATTATATGAAGTACTGTGCATTTAATTATTTGACTAGCATTAGTTTAGGTATGCCATTGTTTTAGCAAGCGGATAATGACCATATATACTTATTTCTTAGTGTCATTATTAGAATATAAAAAAGACCTTTGCATGCAGATTAAAAAAAATGAATAAAAAATATTATATATATATATTACAGTGCCGTTCTTTTACACTTGAACAATAGCAACATCTGGCAGCTCCATCAGGATGCCAAGTTGACCCAGTCGTAGCCAGGGAACCAATTTTGGGGGAAAAAACTAATAAAGTTTGATATGAAGATTAGTATAAAAGGGCATTATGCAGGGACATGGGTTTTAATGGTCAATGTTTATGGTCAATGAGAGAGCAGGGTGATCAATTGCCATCATTAAATTTGTATACATTTTTTGTGCAACTGATAATACCAATCAAACTACTACTATACTAATACTAATAATAACTATTATTATAATACATTTTATTTAACTTACCAACAACATGTATTACCAGATAGCAGCATCTTCTTGTCTCTAGGGCGAAAAATTAAGTATGTAAATATGTAAATTAGGTAATATTTTATAAGGTTATATTTAATTTTGAAATATCCCCTAATTTGTGTAAGCAGTATATTTGCAAAACAAAAACAATGTTAGAGTATTGTACATGGTAGCAGCCTCTTTTTGTTTTAAATCTCAGTGTCAAAGTTTATTTCAGATTATAAAAAATCATAAACAATATTCTTACTTGGATAAAATTACAACATTAAATTAAACTTATGCTTGAAATCAAATTATGAACATTTTCCTGAAAACAGCTTTCACTGAAAGTACATGAGATCAATGGAGTTTTTTTGCTGGGTTTTCAAAGGGTCATCCTTTAGAACTCTAGGAACAAAAGTTTGAAAATCATAGGGTTAAATGACAGAGTGAAATGGGAGCTGCATTCAAGCCAATTGAAATAAAGTGCTTTATTTGAATATGCAATAATTGCAAGACACATAAAGGAGAATAAATTGTCAATGAAACGTTCTGACTGAACCAGTTTTGATAGGAGATGTGTCAGACCTATTTGTTAATGCTGTCTGTGTTACTTTCAGTTACCAGGCAACACATCTGTTAGGTCGACACATGTTACTGTGGCTCCAGTCACACTGCTGCTAAAATATGGAGGAAAAAAGCAGACAGGCCAAACTAGATCAGAGTAAAAAATAACCAGTCTGAATTTTCTCAAGCCTTTCCCCAAATAAACTGTCCTTGTAATGGGTGTGCTGCAAGAGTGTGGCCTCATGTCATGGGGCTGGCAAAAATCACTACAGCAAACAATAAACATCTATCAGTGTTCAGGAGAAAAGTCTGCACTCATTGTTGACCTATCTGATCCCCAGTTTAGTCGAGACTAATTGGAGATCCTTCTGTATCGATTTTCATCTGCACTTTTATTTGAAAAAGCAGCCACACATATCCAGGGGACATTTATTGAACTTCCAGCTAAATTGGATAGGTCTGAATCTTTTCAAATTGTTTGCCAAAAAATGATTAGAGCAAACACACTATATCATTTCCAGTTGTGATGGAGTCAGACGTATTGTTTTTGTGAGATGTGTTTTTTTTGTTTTTGTTTTTTTTAATCTATTTTCCACTTTAAAAAAAGGGATCATTCTTAAAAATCAAGATCAAGTAAAATATTTAGGTTTTTTTTACTTATTGTACCAACCATTTGCATCAAGTAATACTAAGTTGATTTACATGTAAGGATTACCATAGTGGTTTAACAAACACTTCTTCCTTTTGCCTATTAAGACCTTGTTCCGTGTAAAATGGAACCCCACTTAAGCTAATCTCTAGTGACTGTTTATTTATATTTAGGTAGGCAAAAGATAGGTTATGTATAACAAAAATAAATCAAAGTAGTTATGTATGTTCGAATTCAACAGAAATCCAAAACACAATGCAAATTTAACAATTAGTATTCAGGCATGATTTTGATAAGACAGTGCTGTATATCTAGATGAACTTTATGATAGATCCAAACCATTAAGCAAACACTGGCTGGTAGATCTCACATGCCTACAAGAGGAATATCGGAAAACTTAGTGATGGGGGGAATTACAAGCAAGAGAACATGAAATCTACTCAAAAGATATTCTTCAATGGAAGGGTTTATATAGGAGTTCTATAGGCAAACACTGTTTAAAAATAGGCCTGTAAATGTTCCACTGTTCCAAAGCTATTTGTTTTTCCTAGAAATGTTAATGTTAACACAGTCCATTTTGTTTCTTGCAATAATGACAAGACAACAGTTAACTCTAACACAGTAAATGTCTTGCTGTTATTACTTTTCCATGTGTTTTGGGTGGCAAAGTGTCTGCAAACTTATGGTCTTAACGATACTGCTCACAAAATTATTAAAATAACAAAGGAAGTAAATTAAATTAATCATTAAAATAATGCAATATGCCCTAATTTTTGTAAGCAGTGTATATAATCAAAACATTATCATTTTACTTCAAGAAAATTCATGCTTGCAAATTAACATATATATGTTAATATATATATATATATATATATATATATATTCTTAATCTTTTTGCATTAAACATCTGCTTTGCATTCAAAATCTGCGGTGACACCCCAGACACTGATGTAATAGATATTTACTGTCAGCATGTATCTGTCAAAAAGTGTGAGTGTGGACATGTGAGTACTACACAGAAAAAAAAATCTAAATTTTCTTTGGACATTTCATTTTGAATTTGTTCTGTCCTGAATCACTGGTTCTTTTATGACTATTGGTCTGCCTCTCAAAGAAAATCAGGAAATCAGGAAATCAGAAATAAGACTGACATCTCAAACATCTGACATCTTAGTATGCAGTTGCAGCGCCACAGGCAGCCAATATATATATATATAATGATGTTGATTTTAAATTGAGTTTATTTTATTTTCAGCTGTGTCTTTTGATGACATGACGTACAAATGAAAGACGGTACTCAGGTTTGTTTGGAACTATATTTAAAACCAAAATGAAAACAATTTCTTTCCATCCACATAATAAATACATTTGTCACTTGTGCTTCAAAACATATTTTAGCGTATTTACATCATAAATAAATTTAGAGAAGGATTTTCCTTGCTGTGGAAAAACCCTGCTGCTTTCAAAACAAGGTGGTTTCTCCCATCCAGCAGCCTGGAACTGAGAGGACTGAGAGCCGAGGCTCTGTGCCTGTCCATCTGTCTCAATCTGATTTGTCCCCTACATCATCAGATACATTGTACTGAAACTACCCCCTTTAAACCACATCACATTCATTTACTTCAGAACGGTAGAAACATTCACACACTTTCTTCAACGTCCTTTCAGCTAGGTGAATAAAGAGTGCACTCATTATTAAAACTATAATAAAATAAACAGGTCATACAGTTGCATAACCTGGACAAATAGACACACTAATAAAGTTAGAGGTTCACTGATCAGCTGCAACCATTTTCAGAGCATGGGTTCAGTTTTTGCTAGTCAAAATAAGATATATGACAAATGATCTAAAAATACTCTGATAGTCATTATATGGCAGTCATTATCAAGGATGTTAAACTATTATCTCCATTCCAGCCATCTAGTGGACTGTTTCCCCAAAACTGGAAAATTACTGTATTGAAAAGAGTCAGATTTAGCTCTTTTCAAAATCAGAAATCCCCTGTTGTCTGAAGTGAGCTGTAGGCCAGTAAGTTCATCTCGTGTCCACCTACCACTTTAATGGGAGCTGCCTGCATAGATATGTGCAGTATGTCTGCTGTACCCGTGATCCTTATTCGATTGGGTCACTGTTGCTGAGGCAGAGAGATGATTGCTACTTGATCACTTACAGTAGACATGGCTAGGCCAGATGACCACTGAGACTTAAACTAGGGTCTCTATGGTTAGCATATTTGACCACCATGCCATCAGAAATTCAAAAATGATCTATTTTTAAATGGTGGCACATGCATCAAGATGATTGGAAAAACAAAAACAAAAAGGGAGGGCAGTGGTCTGGCAACAAAGGATTAGACCCCTCCCAAGAAGGGACTGGCTGCATAAATTGGGAGTTGCATTTTTTGTAGTCCAGGGGAATTGTGGCAAATTAAAAAAAAAAACTTGTTGATTTTCATTTTGATCTGTTTTAGTGAGACAGTTGACAGCACTTGACTGTGTAACAGTTTCTCTTTACGGTAACTGTGCAGTCCTCACATTTTTGTAACTATTTTATTTTAATTTATCTGTTCATGAGACAACGCCAAAGATATGACCCTTTGATACAATGTGAAGTAGTCTGTCTACAGCTTGTATAACAGTGTAAATTTGCTGTGCCCTCAAAATAACTAATCCCACAGCCATTAATGTCTGAACCTCTGAAAACAAACATGAGTACACCCCTAAGAGAAAATTGCCAAATTGTGCCCAATTAGCCATTTTCCTTCCCTGATATCATGTGACTCTTTAGTGTTATGAGGTCTTAACTGTAAATGGGGAGCAGATGTGTTACATTTGTTGTTATCAATCTCACACGCTCTCATACTGGTCATTGGAAGTTTAACATGGCACCTTATGGCAAAGTACTTTCTGAAGATCTGAAAAATTGATGATGGCCTAGATCATAATAATATTACCAACATCCTGAAAGTTAGCTGCAGCAAGGTGGCCAAGTCCATACAGTTGTTTCACAGGACAGATTTGTTGAGTGCACATGCTCAGCATCGTATCATATCGTAGGTTGGCTGTTGAAAACAAAGGTAGTAGTGCTGTCAGAATTGCTACAAAGGTTAAAGGGGTGGTGAGTCAGCCTATCAGTGGTAAGGAAATCCCATGTAGACTGTATCAAAATGCTCTGCATGGCTGTCTTCCTAGAAGGAAGCCACTTCTACAGATGATGCACAAGAAAGCCCATAAACAGTTTGCTGAAGACAAGCAGACTAAGGACATAAATTACTGCAACCATGTCCTGTGGCTTGATGAGAACAAGATAAACTTATTTGGTTCTGATGAAGGCAAGCGTTTGCGGCTGCAACCAGGTGAAGAATTCAAAGACAAGTGTGCCTTGCCTACAGCCAAGCATGGTGGTGGGAATGTCATGGGTTGGGGCTGCATGAGTGCTGCCAGCTATGGGGAGGTACAGTTCAGTGTAGAAACCGTGAATGGCAACATGTAATGTGACATACTGAAGCAGAGCATAATCCCTTCTGCAGTATTTGGCAGTATTCCAACATGATAATAACCCCAAACACACCTCCAAGGCAACCACTGCCTTGCTAAAGAAACTGACGGTAAAGGTCAAGCATGTCTCCAGACCTAAACCTTATTGAGCATATGCGAGGCATTCTCAAACGCAGAGTGGAGGAGTGCAAGGTCTTTAACATCCACCCGCTCTGGAATTTCATCATGAGGCGTGAAAGAGCATTCCAGTGGCATGTCCAACTGAATTAAGGCAGTACTGGAAAATAAAAATGGCCACACAAAATATTAACATTTTGGGCACAATTTGGACATTTTCACTTATGGTGTACTCACTTTTGTTGCTAGTAGTGTAGACAAAAAAGTAAAAAAAAAAAACTGTGTGTCATCACCTTTTTAGAGAATTCAAAACATTTTTCAATTTGCATTTCTCATGGAGAATGACTATGGAACTGTAATCTTAAAAGGTTAATTTGATTTCATAGACACATTTCATGTACTGACATTTAATTAAAATAATCTTAAGTAATTTATTATTATATGTCTTTTCTGTCTGTCAGTAGTGAAAAAAATGTTTATTCATGTATTTTTCATGTTTTGTCCCTTCTTTGTCCTGCTTTTTTCCTAGTTAGGGTCCAAGTACAGATGTAAGCATATCTTGGATGGATTCTGGGCAGGGGTCACAGTTGACCCCTGAGATACAGCTATTGTTTGCATGTGACACTTACTTACTGGAAGGCACAGAGACTGGAACCTGGGCCTCTTACCAAAATGGTTAATTTGTCATTCAAATAAAATGTCCTAAAAATGAAATTCACCAGTTTCCCTTGTAAAACAGTATACAATTTCACTACTGATTGAACATATTGGACAGAGTCTGCATCAAACCTTCTTTCATTTGACTGCATGAATGAATTTTCCTTAATATCAAAATCTAGGATCCTTCTACAGCAACTCAAAGAAAAATATTAAAATAGACAAACAAAGCTATTTAGCTTCTTGTCCCTTCGGGTAGTGGATATGCTGGCAGTGGAGGTCTGAGCGTCAGCTGCCATTGGAGATGATAACCGATGTCCCTTTATGGCTGGTGGCTTGCTCGGCCTGCATGCGCAGGTGGGAGGTCATGTCGTAGTGGGAGGTGCCTGTGCAGCCCAGCGCGTATCCTCTGAAGCTGTCCGCCTCATAGAGGTGCTCCAGGGAGTAGCCACTAAGCGAATAGGCAGTGTGTTTATCCAAGTACTGCCGTGGATGTGAGGGGTAGAGTGCAGGAGTTGGGGAGATGGCACAGGAACTGGTGAGGTTCAGCTGCTGCTGGTGCTGAGGAGATGCCAGCTCAGTCTGTAAGAAGTCTTTGGCTTTGGCCAACCTCTCAGAGCCTGGGCTACTGAGACGTGACAGAGGGGCGGGACTGGGAGCAGGACTGACCACCTGAGCTGGGCCACGACAAATAGTGCTCTGCAGGGCTGACTGAGCAAACTCACTGCTGAAACAAGAGGCATGACTTTTTACGAGACCATTTGCAGGCCCCAGTGTTGGCGACACCTCTGATCCTCTCTTCCTCAGTTGTAGTCGACTCTCTTCTTCTTTGATCATTTGCTGCGTGGCCCGGATCAGGGTCTCAATCTTGCTGGGCTCCTGCGGGCTTGAGCGGAAGTGCTCGATCCTATACCGGTCGCCTGAGTCACTAGCTGAACCAGCATCTGGTGAACTGACTGTGCTGTCCTCATCCCAGTGGCCTCTCACTGCAAGCAGGAGCATTCAAGTGATCAAAATGGATTCATTCTTTTTCAGTAAACACTGTATCCTGGTAAGGGTCTTAAAGGGTTTATAACCCATTTAAAAGTCTTAAATGTATTAAAAACACAGTGCTAAACACAAATACAAATACAAAATTTGAAAGCACTGGGTGTGAAAAGACAACAAAAGCACAGAACATTCATTTCTCTGATCACATTTTTTAAATCCAGGGGGAACCAAAATACCAGAGAAAACATATGCAACTCCCTTATTCTCTCTACTTGTCAATACTTTTCTGGTGAAGTTCACAGGGACTCTGACCAATATGTACAGAGAACTCAGAGAACAGACGTAAGCATGCCATGGATGGTACGCCACATCAGCACAAGGCTGGGTAGCAGTTGTTGTAGCACTGTAGACTGATCAGCCTTCTCTCTCTTAGACAGAGCCAACTATGTCTGCACTTGATGCTTGACCTGACCAGAATGGACTACTCGAAGCAAAGTCCCTGCGGTAGTGACCTCTGTGTCTAAATTAAAATAATAATTGAAAAAAAGAACAGAAATGCCACATACCAGCTAATAGAAATAAATAAGAAACCACCTGAATAATTTTTAAGTAATCAGGTTTTACAAAAAAAAAAATCAAGTGAACTAAATACAAATCAAATTTAATAGAAATTAACTAACAAACAACATTTTTAATGAAAATAATATAAAACATAAAATAAAAAACATTTTTAATTAGGAATGTGTTAGATCTGTAATCTATGATAATGTCTTAATTGTTGTTTTAATTTCTATGCAAACTGACATTATCGATTATGTCACACATAAAGAAAAACTGTCAAAAACACGCCTTAAGAGTTCACGTATTCACTGTGTCATGTGCATAGTCAGGATAGACTAATGCACATGCGCACTGTATGCATGCATGCTAGCTCCACAAACCATCTTTTCCACCTAAAAGCACAGGACTGAATAAACAGACACCACTGGCCTTGCAGTCTATGTCATACGATTTAATCCTCACTTGTATGGATGTGGTTTGGCTTTGAAAAGATGGATATTGCTCAAAAAATCTGCAAACTATGTTGGACATATGTTGCCAATGAAGACAGCTCGACAACTAACTTAAATCACCATCTGCAAACTAACCACCATGCAAAATATGAAGACTACAACAAACTAGCTGTCCATGATAAACAAAACTAGTCAATATAACAGCATAAAAATACATTCAGAAAAACGTATTCTGCAAAAGAGTGCCATACAACAAGAAAAGCAACATATGGCAAGACATAACATGCTGTCACCAATTACACTGCAAAAGACACTGTGCCATTTCAAGTGGTCGAGAAAGATGGGTTTAAACATGCATTTAATACTTCTAAGACACACTTATTTATGCCAAAATATTGACTAATTATTGTTATCAATAAAATCCCAAAAAATATTGATATATAATTTTTGTCAATCTTGCACACACCTAATTTTAATCAACTTTTTATAATAATACTGTTATATAAGTACCAGACTACTAGACTATTCATTTTAATGAATGTTTTAAAGAGATGCTTACCATGCAGGCTATGAATGGAGGTGATGTGAGGCATCGCACCTTCGTACCCATCTCCATTCTCAGGTGGGGATTTAGGTTGAGGGAGGAGCGAGCGACCGGTGCCCCACCACGCCTCCCGACCAGTCTGAGCTGTTCCCAGGAAATACCTGCCGGCCTCACAGCGGCCCCGCTCACAGGCCTGTGTATGGCCATGGCTTTGGTGCTCGCTGGAAGTGTGGTGCTCATCAGAGAGAGGAAGGCTGTAGCACAGCTGGCGGGGCTCTGGGAACTGGCGGTATACGCAGGAGGCATCCATGCTTTCGTTCTGCTCTAACAGCTGAGGAGAGGCGGAGTCAGTCAGAGGACTCCCACCCCATGGACTGCTATCCTGATCAGACTCAGAGCGCTCAGCCTGGAAGCCTGGATACTGCACAAACAGACACACATCCATCAGTACACTCTGAAAGCTCGGCTTTGTACCCCACCAAACCCCTCCAAAATAATGTGTGCTGACATTCATGTCTTATGTAAATGTCAGTACACATACTGAGTACTTCCCAAAACTGATAAGTTCATATATCAATCAAAGCAGGTTTACTGTGTTTTGATAAGTAAACTCACTTTTACACAGAGAAAAGAAAAGGGTTTTACAGTATATAGCACCTTTCTAATACTCAAGGTCACTTTAAATAGAGGAGGGAAAACACACTTAGGCCAGCAAGGAAGAGAAGAAGGGTAGAAGTACTGAGGGAAGGTAAATAGGTTTGTAGAACAGTTTTTTAAAAAGATAATGAAGAGCAGAGGCAAATACTTAATGTTCATGAGTTTCAAGGCATGGGTGTCGTGACAGTGAGTCTGACTTGGTTTCATAAATCAGCACATTATCAAATTCTGAAAAATACTGTGATGAGCAAAAAGGCTGGTAAATAATCTAACACAATGGCCAAAACATCCACACAACTGATTGATCAACTAACTCATGCTTGCAGTTTGTTTAATGAAAGCATAATATGGGGTGTGATACTGGCTGGTTAAAGAATATACTGTAAAGTGGAATTATATAGTACTGAACTAATAAGCACACTCACATGAGAGTAGGGTGAAAGCCGTGTTTTGGGTTTGGAGCGGGACACCCTGCTCTTGTTAGTCTTTCTGTTGTCGCTGACGGTGTTGGAGGGGCTGCTGTAGGTAAATGATGGTTTGTTGGATGCTGCTTGGTCTAACGACAGCTGTAGACCTTTATACTCTGTTTCCCTGTTGAGAAAAACGCAAAGTTTCAGCTGAATCCCAACAGGTATTGCACTCAACGAGAATAAAATCAATGCTTTCATTACACAGAGATAAGCTCTTGGGCAGAGTGTGTTTCCAGTGTGTTTGTGTACTAGGGCTTTTTTATTCCATCTATCTCAATGCTGTTAATGCAAGTTAACATCTGCTTGGTAATTAAGACACAGTTGCTCATTTGCAAGCAATGGATGGCATGTAGTCCAAGCAGCAGAGGACATACAGTTGGAAGCAATTGTTTCTCCAGCAGACTGAAGTAAGGCTTTTCCAAACACACGGCAGAGGGGAAGCGTCTTCGTTCAAATACGCAGTGAGATTAAGAGCTATGTCTAGCTAAATTGAGCTCACATGCAGATCCAGCATGAGGCATAACGAGGAAATGGAAATTGATTTCAGAGTAAAGTGTGGTATGGATTTGGTTCCCTATGATGAATCAACTCTCAGACAAAGAAAACTGTCAGCCAAGGATAACTCAGTGCGCTCGTCTAGAGAGCCTCACTCCAACAATATTTATCCGCATAGCGTTGCACACAGATGGACACTTACACATACACACACACACACACACAACACACACACAGTTCTTTATGCAGTGCACATCTTAAAGTAAGTAAGTAACAGTCAGTATGCTTGGGTTTGAAATGGCAAACTGTTATAATGTATAATACATACAGAAATGTAACTCTATACAAAATACAGTAGTATTCCTGGCAGTATATTCCATAGTGAAGAAAGTATTATTTTTTAATAACAATTATTCCCTGTAAATGACACAGGCTGTGGTTATTTTGACTCTACATACATATGAGCAAACTAGCAAATACCAACTGAACATTTATCTAATGAAAAATGGTACAAGGTCTACAATATATCTCTGTGCAAATATATGTATTGCTACTGTAATCCTGAAATTTTCATCCAGTTAAATACATTTTTATTTTCTAATAGCAATGGTGCTTATATGTTTGCGAACCACTTTTTCTAATAATTGTATATATTTCTGCATAAATATGACCTAATACAACATCCATTTTTATTTGAGTCCCAAAAGAACTAAAATAAAGAAATTAGACAAAAATATTATACATGGCCATTCATTTACTGAGGTTAGGACTTTGACCAATCCATTCCAAAACATTAACTTTGGTCTTCCTTAACCACAATTGATAGAACAACTTGTGTGCATTGAGTCAGTTTCATCCTGCATGACTCACATCCTCTTGACATTCAGTTCACGGACAGATGTCTTGACATTTTTCTTTTTGAATTTCTTCAGTCCCTCTGACTGTGGATTGGTAACTAAACAG
The DNA here is from genome assembly GCA_034780255.1 of Parotocinclus maculicauda. Taxonomy (NCBI): domain Eukaryota; kingdom Metazoa; phylum Chordata; class Actinopteri; order Siluriformes; family Loricariidae; genus Parotocinclus; species Parotocinclus maculicauda. The sequence continues at coordinate 11,887 of JAUZSU010057237.1, read as the reverse complement.
TACAGAGGTGTTTTGTTACAGACTGAAAATCAGCGACAGTTTTTCTGACAGCATCAGAAATCTCAGTGTCCATTTACAAGTGATTGTCATTCCATTGATTAAAAACACCGCACTCTAATTTTAGAATATCAACTGCTTATCCTAGCGGTTCACATTTTTCACAAATTAGTGGCTCCTCGCTGTACTTTTCAAATTTCTGTCAATTTCAAATTTATTCAAATTTTACAATTTTAAAGGGTTCACATACATGCAAACATCACTATATGTATCTAGCTGTCTCTGTCTGTCTACTTTACCCATCCGTCCATCTATCTATATACACCAATCAGCCAAAACATTTCAACCACCTGCCTATTTTTGTGTATGTTTCCTACCTGTTGGGAAGAAACAAAACCTCTGAAGATGCCCTGTTTTACTTGGCACCAAGACATTAGCATCAGATTATTTAAGTCCTGTAAACTGTAAGATTGGGCCTCCGTGGATCGGACAAATTTGTCCAGCACATCCCACAGAAGCTTGATTTAACCGAGATCTGGGGAATTTTGGGGGCCACGTCAACAGTTTTTTCTTTTTGTCATGTTTTGTCACTGCACTGTGGAGAGTGCTATCTATCTATCCATCAATCAATCAATCAGTCTATCAATCTACAGTCACACACAGAAGGATACATATGGACCAATTAACCATTAATCCAGTATAATACAGGAAATAAATAAAATGTTTGTATATGTGTAGAAATGTGTGTGTGTGTGTGTGTGTGTGTGTGTGTGTGTGTGTGTGTGTGTGTGTGTAAGGGTTGCTTGGCTATATTAGAGGTTACCTTGAAACATTTAATTTAAAGATTTAATTAATATTGATCATGTTGCATATTACACTCAGTGTACTGATTTCAGCTGTGTATGTGTATTAGTATGTGTAGTGTTAAAATATTAAGTTTAAATATTGCTTTGGTAAACACAAATCTATATCGGGTCACGGGTCATATACAGAAGCACTTATACTCTTCACACCTCAGACTGTAATCCCCATGAGAACAAGCACACACTCAGATGGGATATGAAGCTAAAAGCATTCATCTCTTTCTGTTGTGAACAAAGATTAGCTTTGCAATTACAAGACAACACACACACACACACACACACACACACACACACACACACACTCATGGAGGAGTTAAACAGGGAGCTGTTCTCACTTATTCTGCACTGTTACTCATAAAAGGTTTTTTTTCCAGTGCAGTATCAACATTGAATTGCAGATCAAATAGGTGTCAGTCTTAATAGGGTGTGGCAGAACTCTTAGCAACACACTTCTAGTGCAAGCTGTGCACTATAAACACTCATCATCTTTACAGCCTATTAATTAAAGCTCATAAACGCTTCTTTTTATGACTGTGAGCTTGGGGAGCTGTGTGAAGCTGCTCCCAGCTTCACATTAGTGTGAACATGCGCCACCACTTCTGCTTAATGGAGGCTTTTATGGAGCCGACTCATTCACACTCATTCAGTTCTGCAGCGGGCAGACTGAGTGAGCCAGAGCTGGCACTGGAGAATTTCCACTGGACATTCTGGATGTTGGGAGAAAAAATAACAACGTTTCACTCATACATGCAGCACTCAGACTCAGTCTTGATGTAATAGACGATTCAGAAACTGGAGACGCTTCATTCTTCAGTGAGATCCAGTTTAAAGTGCTAATACATCTGTTTTAATAGAGTAAATGCATGAGTAATAAATTCAGCACTCACCCTCCACCATATAATTTATATGTTGTGCAGCCACACAGCTGAGAGTGTTCTACAAAATGACGTTCCACCTGACAGAAGCTATTCTCCATCTCAGTCTGTCATAGCTCATTACTAGCAACTGGTAAAATCTCCCTTTCATAAAATACATACATTACACATATCATAACACTATAAGAAACAATACTGCAAAAATGATCTCATTAAACAAAATACTAAAGAAACATGGAATTCATTTACTAGCACTTTTACTACACAGTATCTTCCGATGTTTTTAGATATTTCTTCAGATGTTTTTAGATATTTATTTTCTCCCTAAATCTAAATCTAAATCCCAGTGCACTAAACCTCTTTCCTTTCACACAATAGCACCACTAACCTCAAGAGTGAAGACCAGTGCACCATCTACTATGCGTATGAGTGTGCCTCTGCATACTAATTCAAGCTTTTCGTGCCAGCGCCTGCACCAGTACCAAAGGTTGCACAACCACAATAACATGGACTAAAAACGGAAATGCCCATTTAAGGTGCTCGACAGGTGCTCGCCATGTGAATTTTTCAAGCAACATACATGTTCTGGAGTGGGATACGGGACGATTAGCTGTGTTGAAGGGAGAGCACGTCTGGGGTCACCAGGGGTCAGAGTCGCTTTTACATTACGTCAAATGTAATTGCAGTTCACTACAAAAGCAAGACAGTAAAACACTGGCTCTATCAAACACATAACCTAAGTCTTTAAACCACAAGGCAAATCGATGCAGGTGAACAGTAATATCTTACATTAGATACAGCACTGTGTTTTTTTACCAGTTGAATGTTAGATAAATGTGACTCAACAATGTATACAGATAAATATCTTTGTACTATCCTTCATAATAGGAACATAACTTACTTGTGCACAATTTATCTAGGCTATTTTAAGCTAGAACAAGGAAATAACAGATTCTAGAGAAATATAAAAAATATAGGGCTTAAAGCAGCTTCAGGAAGTTTTTTTAAGATGTGCAATATTGATTACAAAAATATTTACATTCGAAAGGAAACTGATGAATATAGATATTACAACTCAGTTCTACAGATGTGATGAATGACTTTCTGACGAAGGAATATCTAACACAATTTGGTTGTGTTAGTTGTGGTAAGGTAAATGTACTTTTCCACAAAATCAGAGCAATTAGACTGAAACAACACTTTATTTGTTACAATATAATAGAATAAAGTTATAAGGGTCATTTATACAAAAAAAATGAATAAGCCAAAGTCCCTACAATATGCCAAAAGACTTCATTAATTGTCCATATTTAAATAAATAAATAAATAAAGATACATGTATGCGTATATGTAGTACAACTACAATTAATTATAATTGACCTTAAATAACTGTTAGTCATCACTGTCAAATACTTGCATATTAATTTAGAACTGTGTAGTTCCAGCTCATAGTGCTCTTGTGAATTTGGTATTCACATTGGAGTCATAATTTGACTTAGTGTCTTAGTAACAATTTGTACATATTTATAATATTGTGTCTATGAAAATGTGAGGAGGTCTTAAAATAAGAAATGTCACTTGCTTGCATATTTGCTGTGCATAATTATTTTAACCTTGTAAAGGATATACACATTACCCAATCAGGAATATGAGTGGCATAAAGTCAGTAAATTAGATGCAAAACAATTTACTGTGATACCAAAAACTATTCATACAGACTCTTCTCAGTACAACAGTGACTAAATGGGCACATAACAACAGGTCATATAAAGGCTTGTTATCTCAGTCCATCAAGATTCAATCGAAGTGACCTAATATGTAATTAAACAAATCATTGTCTGTAGTGGATACACAAAAGGTAGCAGAGAATAGAAACTTGTATTTCAACTATTTTGTCACTTGAGTAAAACATTTGCATGTCTAGCTGCAAGGCACCTTTCTAGTAATACAATTAACCTCTTATAATTGCATCACAAATGGGGTCAGAGCAAACATGCAGTTATCCACGGTACAGAAAGCTGTCAGGTTTGAATTATTTCTGTGGCAAAGATGGAAAAGCTAAATGAAAAACCCCAAATGCTCCACTCACGTGAGGACGTAGTTGACACTGACGATACAATGAGGTCTTGAGGATCTGCTGTTGTGTACAATGGTTGCATAGCTCTGCACCCAAACCCAGCCTCCTTCCTTAGCCAGGAATCTGTAGTACTTAGTTGTGACCTGACCCTTCACCAGTACTGCGAGAACAGAGAGAGAAGATGAGGAGTGAAACATAAAACAAGGGAAATTAACTTTAATATAGAAAGTACTGCAGTTCCTGATTCATAGGTTTAATGTTTATTTTCAGCTGCAAGATCACTGTGGGTATTTTTTTTTCCAAGTGCAAAGGTACAACATCGTTAAACAGTGTATTTAATCAGGTAATTATGTGTAATATATAAATAATGCTTGATTAAAGCAGAAGCTGTTTTCCAGATCCATTGTATATTGTATTGTTTATTGCAATCTTTTAATATGATTCATGAAAACCACAATTATTGCAGATGCATAGGTCTGTGTTTTCATCATGCAATATAACCATAATATAACTAAAATATATTAACATCTAATTTCTGTTAAACACAGTGTAAAGAATCCACGAGAAAGCCTAATTGTATTTAGAATCAATGTGGATGAACACATAATTTAAACTGAATTAAATACTATTTCGATAAGAAGTTAAGTTTATTACATGAACTAAATTGTTCAGTTAAAACCCTATTTTATTTTGAATGTATTATTTTAAACTGAAAAGGGATAAGTGTTTTGTAATAATTCGATTATGAATGTCTTAATAAACTAAAGCAATAATTAGCAACAATCAAATGTAATAAAAATGCTGTGTTTCTATGAATAAATACCACAGTATAGTAAATTAAGTCTAGTATTCATTGTAAGCAGCGATATGGAGTTGTGATTGTTCCTGTGGCTACAGTGTGTCTGGCTGTGTCAGGGGAGGAGATAACCAGAGGAATGAGCAAAAACAAACCTAACTCACACAAGTGGTGTGCACAGCGTAGGTGGAAGGTGTCACAGCTGTGGACATGATGGTAAAGAGTCTTCTCTATTAAATCCTGTGGCTCGTAGCCAGTGAGCTCGGCCACCCTGGTGAGCCAACAAGGAGAATAATGACATTGCCAGTGTGCACACAAACACCTGTGCACACACGTACACATACGCAGAAACTATTAGCAAATATAAGATGCAAATGTGTATTTGGCGCAAAATAACAGGTGCATATGCACATGGATGATGGAACATGAATACGCACACGCACACACATACACACACACAGACCTTAACACGCGCGCCACTTAACAGTTTAACACCATTATTCATTGAGCCTACAGAGCTGAACAGTGAGGGACCAGAAGTAAATTGTTATACAGGTTCACTACAAATAATTAGTTTCCAGCTATAACGCTGAATTAAGGTTGTAAGTTGAGAAGCAACCCTTAAGGCAGTCTGATATTTTCTAAGATTAATTGACTCATGATACAATATCACAACATGAAACAAACATATTGCTGTTTTACTGTAAACTTTAAAAATGGATATCTGGAATTACTGAGACAACAGTACATTAACTGGCTTCTTAGCAGGCTAACAAACACAACATTTAAACATGCAATTTAAGACAAAACATTAAAATAACGATGACAAAGCATTGCTAAAAGTGTAAGAGAACGATTTAATTACCAAATCTACAAAAGCTATTTTCCTTACCATATGCATTAAGTGTAGTCAGTCGTGTATCCTTGCGTTTTAAGTCGTTTTTCTTTCTATTCGTTGTTAAAATAATTATCATTAAGTCGATATTATTTGCTTTATTTGGTTCTGCGCTTTAAGTGCCTATAGGCAGAACATTATTGTGACGTTTACAACCACACTGATTTGTTCAGCTCTATTATTATAATAAATTACGGAAACGAATGTGCATACAGACGAAAAGACAGGCTACCTGGAGTCAAGGAAGATAAGCTTCATGTCCAGACTGGCTCTGAACATGAACATGTTGCTGTGAAGTTTGATCTCCGTCACCGCACTAGGGGGTAAAGAGTGACCCACTGCTACCAGCCCCACATTCTGATAGCAGCCGTCAAACAGAGACATGTCTAAGCTGTACTGACGGATCTTTAGGTAGCCACTGCAATGGATAACCTGCACGAGGAAAGCAAATAAAGGGGTTGTTAAAAATAAGACTTCATAGTCATATTGGAGAATAATTCAACATTGCATTGCATTGAGAACATTGCAATAATATAATTATTATAAGATTTACAGCCCTATAAACATCAATAAAACCATGATGGATATTCTATATTACTTCATTTTGTTTTAACATGAAATCCTGAATAAACACAGTTTTATGATTCTGAAAATTACGGCCTAACCTTATAGCCGCCGCAGGTCAAACCCGCATTTCTTTTAGCCAGGACGCATTTCATTCTCAAAAAGAAAGAGCGCTCCATTTCGTACTCTGTAAAATAAATAAAAACAGATAAGTAACAGAAAAAAATAGTTGCATTTCTAGTTATTGTGTGCATAATAAGCAGTAAAGTGGTGTACCCTGGACGAAATGGGAATGATAAGGCTGGTGCGCGGTCAGAACCGCGGTCATCTCGTCATGATCAGCCGGGTGGATGTACTCATAAATACTGTTTCCCGTCAGTTCTACCTGTTTAAAAGAACCTCTGTTACCTTGCTCAAATACAGCAAGACTCGCAAATTACATTTGGATAAACAAAAGCATGTTCTAATTAATCAGCAAATTGGTAAGCTAAATAAATACAAAGCGTTTACATGTATTCTACTTTACCTGTGACAGACCTAAATGCACAGACGCAGTTTCCGAAATGTACATGATTTTCCCATCCGGAGCAACTACAAAAATGAATCCGTCCAACGTCTGAAACATACAGGCATAAGAATAAACGTTGATCAAAAATTGTTTTCTCTATTTATTTAATAATTAGATACGCAAACAGTAATGTTTTCTCACTAAAAGGGGTCTCTATTTTTTACTGATAACTTGTACTTATGCTTAAGACCTGGTAAATTTATTTGTATATATATATATATATATATATATATATATATATATATATACATA
>JAUZSU010057237.1:0-2500 GCA_034780255.1 Parotocinclus maculicauda | reverse complement strand
TTATTATTATTTTTATTATTATTGTTATTGTTATTAATACTATACTACTATTACTACTACTACTACTACTAAAAACAATAATAATAATGATAATAATAATAATAATAATAATAAGAAGAAGAAGAAGAAGAAGAAGAAGAAGAAATAATAAACAGAACGCATATTAGTTATTATATGTTATATAACATATAGTGTATAAATAATGAATGATGTTCCGTATGCGCTTCAGTAACTATTAGCTCAATACGTTACACATTAACCGGTTGCAAACTATTTTAAATTAAAAGACACTGACTAAAAATAAAACAATTACACATGGACTAGACTATGCCAATATGGAATAATTTCAAATACTAAAGAATTGTTTAGCAAATATGGAATACTTCCTCAATTATTTCTTAAACTGTAGATCTGTAGTCACGTTTTTCCACTTCAGTACAGACCTGTGTGAACGTATTAAGCTTGGACAGCCAACCCTGCCCTCTCAATCGCCTAAAACATGAGCCTCTTCACTCCTTCATAGTCTAAACACCAGGTCGCTTTATGAGGGATCTGAGCCTCAGTGTTGGAGTGCAACGCGGGGCAGCATGTGCTGAAAGTGAACGATAGGCATGATTTAAGGAGATCTCAATATGTCCCCAGGAGATTTGCATGTTCAGAGGAGATCCACATATGCTGGGATGTACATGTTCACTTGAGATGCGCGTGTGTTAAAGATCTGCGTGTGCTGACTTGATGTGCATGTCAAGTGGAAAGGTACATGTGTGCTAAAGATCTGCTTGTGTTGGAGGTCTGTTTGTCCTACTGAGGGATCTACACATGCTCAGGAGATCTGCACGCACTAAAAAGGCACATGTGCTAAGGAGATCTATAGGTGTTTTAGTGTGTTAGAGAGATGTTATTACACGTGGCTGGACCTGCACACGATAGGAACGAGACCTGCGTGTGTTCAGAATGATCTGAGTGTTGAGAATCCTAATTGGCGCGGCGCTCCTGCACTCACGGCGCAAAGCAGAGGCAGCAGAAGCTCTAATCTCCTGTAGAGCTTCACGTCTGCCTGCTTCTAAAAAGACTACATCTCTATACATACACAAGCAGCACACCCAATCTTCTAAAACCGAAATGGTGCATCGTCCATCATTATCCTAACGAACAATTTATTTACAGATACAATAACTTTTATAAATTACCTTCCTAATGGGCGGTCACCGGGGAGCGGCCTATTATAAACTATTACAAGTAATTTGCTCCTTACTGTGAACTAATTGCAAAAAAAAATAGATTTAACAATTATTGGATTTTAGGCTTGTAAATACATCACATCAACGACAAGGCTGGAAAAGATTAAATAAGTACCAGTAAGGCCAGAACAATTAATGATAAGTCAGATATCAATCATATGAAGACAATAAAAACTTTCGAGAGAATGAATTATTCGCGTATTAGAGGTTACGTTAAAAGAATAAAACTATTTAAAAATGATGGTGTGTTTTGGTCTTATCAAATGCGTGATTGACTCTTTGTTACAGTCCTGTAATTATAGTTTCGTTTGTTACCTTGCATTCTGATAAATCTATGTCATGGCCTGAATGATGTATTTCATATATATATATATATTCGGATGGACAACTTAAATCTTAAATGGGTAACTTAACACGTTATGCGTTTTAAATTACAGCAAGAGCGCTGATGGTGTAGGGTACTAAATAATAGGTTATTTATAATAATAATAATAATAATAATAATAATAATAATAATAATAATACCCACCTTCGGGGAAGACCAGTCTCATTTTCAGGTAGCTGGTGGTCAGACGAATGATGGAGGCTTTATCGAGCTGGGATGTAATGGCAGAGGGAAGCGGCAGCAGCTTCGCCAATTCATAAAACTCGCTGTTCTCCTTCTCCCGCCGCGTCCGCGCCGCATTTTTCGACTTTTCTTTCATTGTCCTCAGAGGTGCAAAGTGCTGCACACCCCGCCAGCGTTTGGTGATAGCTTCCCAGAACCAAGAGCGATTCTTACACAGGTTTTGAGTTCATCAGATCATCCGTTCGGATTTTCAGGAGCCACGAGCTGCTCTCAGGTCAGAGGAAGCGCACCAGCCGCACACATTCCTTAACGTGTCCAAGCAGATATCTTAACAGCTCTACAGAGTCTTACAGGCCAAATAAAGTGGCATCTTATTTAGACGGATTTATAAAAAAGATCAAATCGAAGCTGTGTCCGCTTTATCCACCCTGGAGAAGCCTGTTTCGTCATACAATTGCAAATCCACCTGGACCAGGCGCTTCTTCAAATGAGAAAAACATCCTCGGTTCGTGAATGGGAGCAAGTCTCTAAAAAATATACATATAGAACTTATGTAAAACAGCGACAACACCACACGGTGACACTTTGTGACTATGTCTAAATGTTCACATGATTTAATAGGGGCGTGAAGAGGTGCATAGGTTATATATAGGCCTATCTATCTACCTACACACACAGACCGGCACATCAC
>JAUZSU010057019.1:0-20000 GCA_034780255.1 Parotocinclus maculicauda | reverse complement strand
TGCTAATGTACCACAGTTTTTCATCGGTTTCAGACTCTTAATGTAATATATTAAATTAGTAATATCAGCATACAATATCACATGCAAGCGTCCAGTTGGACAGCTAAGGGTCAAAAGTAAAAATATTTATTAGTACATATATACTTCAATAATACAAAAATTATCAATGTACATGTAAGGCATATGAAAGACTCCAAAATATAGCTATGAAGTCAATTGTGCTGTGCATGTTCAGCTTTGTCCACCACAAATGTAGCATCATGATGTCTTAAGTGTGCTTGGGCCCAAGATGTTTAAGCATAATTGTAGTGGAGACCAACTGGGCAGTGGAGAGAGGGGACAGTCGTGCTCTGGCACAGTTTAAGTCAACCAGGAATAATGTATGAATAATGTGCCCTTAGTGCTGGTTTCCCAGTCAGAATCTCTGAACCATAGTAATATGAAGTCAGAGCTGTTTTAAGCTGCAGAAAGATTTATTTTTTAAATACTTCAGGCATATTATGTCACCTACACTTGAACTACTTTAAGTTTGGCTTTGTATCCCTTAGGCAAGGCATACTAGAAATTGCAATAGGACAGCTTGTTTGTTTTAAGCTTTCTTTCTAAACAACCCCATTTCACGTCTCAGAAAAGTCAGATTTGCCCTCTGTGCTGGTTCTCTGTAAGCAACGCTTTGACCCAAATTTGTTGGGTATGTTGGGTACGTCACCCACTGTGTGACTGGAAAGTGATGGGGAAGTTATTTACCAGGTATTCCCATACCATCTTAGTATTTTCATGTAGTATCACTTGTTAAAATTAAGAATTTTAACAAATGAGACTTAGCAACAGTCTTTCCTGAAAGCTTGTTGGGATACCTTGCACTTGCAAAGTATTTGCTTTCTTGACACTTTTTCTGGGATTTTCCCAACCAAGTCTGCTAGCACACACAACTTGATGTTTTGGTGTGTCCAAGAATGTCTGACCATGCATTCAGTGAATGTGCTGTCTAAATTCCGTCTTAGGCATCTAATGCTGTCTTAGGCATACTTGCGTTAGATCCTGGCACGTTGGCTGTAAAAGCTGCTCACATTTACAGATGCTGTTTGGACTCGTTGATGCGTGTCCACTAAGCTTCATGCAATAGCACAGTGGATGTACTTAAGAATAGGAGTAACTGTCTTCAGGGACATTTAGTACAATACGCAGGTCTCATCAATGTTACAACAGCTGCAGTGCATTCTGTTACATCTGTGACAAGTATATGCTAAAGTTTAGAGGTGCACCTTGACTGCACTTATTTGGTGCAGTCATATGATCTCTGCTTCAGATATGAAATTAGTGACCAATCAGAAGCAAAAGCAGAACAAAAAACAGCTTTTGTCCAGTGTAATGGGGCCAGCAGTTGTTCTATAGACTTGTTATAGAAGGCAATATCTAACCATCGGTGGTTTGTGCCAGTCTTTACTTTGATGAATGGAGTATTATGTATCTGATAAATTGAGCCACATTCAACCGATTAATTGAATAGACCAATATGGAAGTTGTACCTGATGGAATTACCAGTGATCTTGGACATCTTATTAACTAAAAGATGGATATAGGGATACACTAAGTATTCAGAGAGGGTTTCTTTTTGATGCAACAAGCAGCATGAAACAGAAAGTAACATTAGAGTCATTTTTCAACAGGAAGAGGACGTGGGAAGCTGTCAGACAAACACCCATGATGCCAGATGTCACAGCAGCATCATGTGTGTTAATAACGGGGTTTTCCCCAAAACATATGCAGTGTCAGACCAACTGTTTCAGTACTATACTATGTGCTTCTGTGACAGACCGCTTTTTTGGAAGCTTTTTAAACGACGTGGTAGTCGTAGGCTAAGCTGTAGGACTGTGTAACGCTTATGTTTTTGAATGTGTGATAAGGGGATTCCCATCTTGCAGCAGCTTTGCTTTCCACACCAGACATATTTAACATTAAACATTAACAAAGGGAAAAATGTGTTGTGAAGAACTGCTGCTAGACTTTGCCCACTGCTTTTCCCAGTCTGTGCTTTGGCGTAAACTGTACATTTTCAGCATGTGGAGCAAGTGTCGTTACTAAATGATTTTGACTACTGGTCTGTGTGATTGGAAAACTTGCAGAAGGCATGTAGGTGTGCCGTAGACTGTTGTGAATAGTAGTTTTGTTTGTGTGGGTGTTTTTAACTCGCACTCTACAGTGCGTGGCCCATCCCTTCTGTTGAAACCTTACCTGGAAACACCCTCCCTTCCTGGTTGTCTGTTTGAGCCGATATTTGGTTGCCATGTCGGGCATTTTTTACCCTTTCATTCACTCTCATCCCTGGGCTGATTAGAAAGTACAGTCCCATTACAAAATTGTTGCTCATCTAGTACACCGCTTCTTTTTGTCATCACTGTAGCTGTTTTTATTTATTTATTTTTATTCGGTTCAGACACATTGTTTAAACGAAATTTCATTAAATAGGAATTTTCTACATATGCAGTCTAGTGTTTTTTGATTGTAGACATGAATTGTATAACTATGAAGAGAACCTGTGTGAATGTAGGAGGTGCCCCATCAGCCTTTTTGGGGAACTTGAATGAGTTTGTGATGTAGTAAAGATGCAATATTCTAGAAATGACATGCTTGAAACAACCAACTTCTCTTGCTATGGCCGATAGTCATGCCTTTGGCCTTCATCCAGACAACCTGCTGTCGGAGGATTTCCTGTCACTTTGGAGTGGCCCACCATAGTAAACTTAGGCTGCCAGTTAAATAGGGTTTGTCAGATAATAAACTAAATTGGCACCATGTGCCATATTAACAGCATTAACTTGTATCTGAAAGTGTACTATAATTTTGTTGTGTTTTTTTAATTATCTCATTTAAGGTTTTTATATTGTGCTTTAGAACATATGCAACTCATTAAATAAGCTTAAAATACTTCTCTTTCACTCCTGCTAAGATGAATTCACTTAGGACCATGCAATGACCTTGATATTGAGGAAATTGTATGTTGTTCTCTAATTCTGTTTTTTTTTTAAATTGTCTGTCCATCCTCTTTTTGAGGATTGGGATTAGGATCTGGGGAGTTTCCTGGCCATGAATCCAAAATGTCGTGTTTTGTTTACCGAGCCACTTGGTTATCACTTTTGCCATGTGACATGGTGCTCCAACATGCTGGAAAAAATTATTGTTCATCTCCAGATCGACAGTGCATTGCTGGGAGAAGTTGCTCTTGGAGGATGTTTTAATAACATTCCTTATTCATGGCAGTGTTCTTGGACAAAGTTTGAGCAAACTCATTCTCCTGGATGAGAAGCAACCCCACGTGATCTCATGAAGCTTCACTGTTGGCATGGTGCAGGACACAATGACCTGGAAAGAAATATTAAGTATTAAATTTAATTAAGTATTGAATAGCTCATGTAATTTAATATTGGAGATGAATAACAAACGCATATCGCTGCGGCAGCTTTTCCTCACTATATTTCTCAGCATGTCTTATTATGCCACACGCTGATTTTTTTCCTCATATATTGTGTATACACTGTAAAATCAGTGTGTGTAAAAACCGCTGTATGTTGTGTAATACTTTGAATTGTGTTCGTGTTTAAAATCCAAACCAATTCCATATGACTGATTTTCCAAAAAGTACTGTTGCATGTGCATATTCCAAGAACCCACTTACTTCTGGCTATTATTGTTTTAATTTAGTCTACCAGGGGAACACTAAAGTTGGTTTAGAGTTTAGGTAAGTCTGGCTGTTAAAACACCTTGGGGTGGTATGTCTGTATTTTATGACTGCTTTTGTGAGCTCTTTAAGGCAGATCATGGCACCATTTTGGTGGTTTCGCAGTCTGAAATTATCACCAAGCCCTAATATTAATATTTATGATTTTGATGCCGACAGATTCCTTCCCTGACTGCATTCATTTCGCACATGCTTGTGGCTGTGAAATTGTGGGTCTGCTAGTAATAAGCACTGAATAACCATCCAACAACACTGATGTTGTTTTCTAACATTGGAGATGGTAAAGGCAATGAAATCTGTAGTGCAGATTTTCTGTCGAAATAAATATCAGTTGCCTCCTGCAAGAGGCTTCTTATAAACATGGCCACTTATAGGGCAAAATCTAACATATTTCCCAGTGTAGACCCCTAAGACAGCTTAAAAAAACTTTGGCTACCGGCAAGGACATTCTGAACTCTGATTCTTTACATGTGACCATCACGTATTTTTGGAAACAGATAAGGAAACCACATACTTGTAATTGGCTATCAATAGACACCAAATAATAGTAGCAGCTGCTTACTAGGGCTTTATATGATCCCCATGCAATGTGGACTACACATTATTTTTGCTTCACACTCTTTCTATTTTTGTTTCCGCTTCATAACATCAGTGAGAAAATTCCACCAAGCAAGTTAAATGCCTCTTGACGTTCAACGCACACACAAAGCTAAAGCTTCCAGCAATTGATTCACAGCAAAATTAGTTTGTTCCCATGAAGCCAGTGTCTAACCTACCTCGAGTGACGAGGTACATTGTTCCTCCACCCATACCCTGCTTTGTCACGCAATTATCCAGTCAGCCAGTCATGTGGCTACAGGGTGCATAAAATCAGCAAGCAAGAGCTTGAGTTAATGTTCACACAAGAATAGAGAGAAACTGTGATCTGTGACCATGTTCATACAGCTGTTAAATGTGGTTGTCACTCCCGTTCAGTTACACAGTTCGGTTATAAAAGACAGCGACAACTCTATCACACAACCAGCATGTCTTTGTGGTATGTGTGTGTTTTAGTGGTTTGTGTGCAATATTCTTATGTGCAATAATCCTAAATATTGTACTCCCTGGCTACTTTATTGGTGACACTTGTTTAACTGTAGGTTCAGAATTGCAATTGCAAGAATCATTCTGTATTGTATCAATGGTTTGGGCTGCTGCTGGTGGTGTAATGGTGTTTGGAACACCCATCTTTCAGCAGGTTACTTGAAAATGTCAATTAATTCACTTTACTCACAACCTCCACAGTCACCATATCTCAATCCAATAGAGCACATTTGGTAATGTGATAGAACAGGTGCAGCCGACAGATGTTTGTTTGTTTATTTGGCTTCTTTAATGTTGCTTTCGGCATCAGTGACCATTTCAGTGACACACACAAGGTTACATCCATACACAAATTCATTTCAAGACTAGGCACGCACGCACGCCAATGCCAATTTAGAATATTTAATTAACCTTATGTGCATGTCTTTGGGCTATGGGAGGAAACCTGAGCACCCGGAGTAGACCCACACAGAAAGAACCCAGGCCGCTCCACCCTGGGATTAAACCCGGGACCTTCTTGCTGTGAGGCAGTAGTGCTACCCACCAAACCCCAAAAAATTTCCAGCAATTTCAATATGGAGCAAAATCTCTGCTGAATGTTTCCAGCACATTGTGGAATAAAAGGTCCAACCTGGTCTTAGTAAGGTAGAACAGTACTGTTTCTAGGAGTACATTATATTTCTTAGTGCATGGACAGCCAAAATATGAGCTCAAAGGCCTCCACTATTGTTAAACAGAGGAGTGAAGCACAAACAGCAACTCCAGCATATGAGAGAGAGCTTGAGTTTTGCCTGCCTGCATCTCAAACATGATTCAAGCTGATATTATATTATTATTGGATGAGAACATAGCATGTGCTGCTTCAGGTAATGTGCCGGGACAAAGAAAAAAAAATTTGTGATTTAATACAAATTCTAAGATTTAAAGCAAATGTATTTTAAAAAGAAAGTGTCGGCCGTGTGGAATCATTCTATCACCTCCAGAGACAGAGACTACCTCCTGTAATCAGCATTTGTGAAACCTAAACCACATCTCACCCATGAATTAAATTCTTTGTGTCTGCTTTGGTGGTTCAAAAGTGTGTGTGTGTGTGTGTGTGTGAGAGCGTGCGTGTGTTGAAGTACATTCTTTCAGTTGCGTTCTTATAGACCGCCTCAGTTTTGTGCATGTGTCTTTGTGATTCTTTCGTGGCGCTGCTTCAGGGCCCTGACCGTACGTGTTGCCTTGGCAACTTCATTACTGGGCGTGTGTTTGTGTGAGGGAGAGTGTTTGAGAAGTGATGTCTCTGGCTGGGCAGCTGAGAAGTGTCAACGGCTAATCTGTCTGCTGCTGTAGCCATACAAACAGCTTGCGCGTGTGTACGTACGTGTGTTCATGTGCGTGCGTACGTGTGTGTGCGCACATCTACCTATTCTGTGGGTCAGTCCTCAATTATTTAAATACATATTCAAAAAGAGATGGTCTGGTAGAGATGGAGGTGTAGGCGTAGCATTAATTAGCTACAGTAATACAGTAGCATGAATGGTAGTAAATGGAAAGTCTTCACGAAACGTGTGCGTGCGTGTGAGAGTGCGTGTGTGTGTGTGTGAGAGTGGAGTGGTGATCATGCTATGAAAGTGCTCATGCTCTACCCTAGGCCTTGTCTAATCATGCACTATGCATATTTGAGTGGTTCACTTTGAATAGGCTTTGGATTTTTTGTTGTGGTTGTTTCAATACACCCAACTGGTTTATTAAAAATATCCTAATTGTTCACTTCTGTACCTGTTTTTTATAACGTAACTGCCGTTTATAACATTGTACTTCTGTAAAACTTCCATGATTGCTATTCCCAGCAAAGGATCTACTGTAATGCAGCCCACTGATTTATTCTTTAAGGGTTTGTATTACATTTTAGAAAGGTGCAAAACTAATGAATAAAATGTAAATATTGTTATCAATTACCCTTGAAGATATGAGACTGACAGTACAGTCTGGATTTACATGGTGGCATATTGGTGAAAAACTGAAGCTAAAGAATGATAGCGGTCAGCAATAATATGGATCTTAGCAGGCAAGAGTGTGGTTGAAAAGCATTTTGGGTAATATAGGCACTTATCTGGTGTCAAACCACCATGATGGGTTTCATGGTTTTCCAGTGGTTTTGATACTGAAGCTTTTCAGTATTTTTTGCGTGTGCGTGCGTGTGCGTGTGTAAGAGAAAAATGATGATTGTATATGAAATATGACATTGCTACACATTTGGACATTTGATGATGAAAATGTTGTAACTCTTTATTGTTTGATCCCCACTTAACATTGTTGCACACCAAATTTTAATATGTACTTATCTCTGTTTCGTTTTGGTGGCTAATTTCAGTATACATTTACGGCATTTAGCAGACACCCTTATCCAGAGCGACTTACAATTGATACAGTCTTACAATCCAAGCAGTTGTAGGTTAAGGGTCTTGCTTAAGGCAGCTTGGCAGAGGTGGGATTTGAACCCTGGACTTTCTGGTCCAGAGTCCAGTACCTTAACTGCTAGGCTACCACAGTCCACAGGAGTCTGCGTGGGTTTACTCCGGGTACTCCGGTTTCCTCCCACAGTCCAAAGACCTGTGTGTTAGGTGATTTGGTGTCTCTAAATTGTCATTGACTTGTGTATGTATGACTAGTCTTGGAATGAACTTGTGTATGGATCTAACCTTGTGCGTGTCGCTGGATTGCCACTGGTGCCGATAAGCGACGTTAAAAAAGCCAAATAAACAAACAAACAAACCACAGTCCACAGCAAAGGTAGTGCGATTTCCAGTTTGTTATTCCCAAACTGATTTACATGTCTAGCTCCTGTATTGGAGAAGCTCTGTTCAGGCTGTCACGAGTTAAGAGCGAGCAGTTGAAGTACATTCCTGCCGTTGGTGTCAGTCCTCCCAGTTTTTTGCCTGAGGGGTGGCAAGGCTGCTGCTTACATCATCAGTGTATCCTGGAAGCTGGCCTAAATATTTTCTCAATGACTATGTAGTCTGACGATGCAGCTTTGTGGAATGTTTCTCAGGTTCTGACCAGAGGGGTACAAAGCAGGACTAGGTAGACACATGTAACCTTTCCTCATGGGGATCAGGAACATTTACATCACACCGGAAAGTGTGCAAATGAATGCTAGTCCACTATCTGTATAGTCGTGTCGACTCTTGTTGTTGCCCCAGGGCTTTCTGTTGGCACGCACAGAGGTCATGCAAGGTTGTTCATTTGTGCTTTTAACATTTTTACAGCAAGCTACTCTGCTTAAAGAGACTAAGGTACCTCTTCTGATGGAGAAATTACAGAGGATATTACATTTATTACAAGCTAACTAGATACTAGCATAGAAAACTAGCATAGTTTTAGTTTAATGCATTGGATCCTCTGTTAGACTGGCTTTAAAGGTTTGTAAAATGTTTGTAAAAAAGTAAATCAGAGCCGTATTTTGGATTGATTTGGTCATAAAATGGACTTTTGTTATTTTTTTGATTGATTATTTTTGAATGCATTGCTATATTTACCTTTTATTTATACTGTTTGCTGACCTGTGAAAAGCCCGTAAGAGACTTCTTTTGGGTGCTTTTCCATAGACCTGGTGTCTTTGTTTCTTGTGAGATCTGGCAACCCCAGAATTTAACACAGCAAAATGGTATATCCGATCCATTTTGTGGAGACTCTGAATTGCAGCATGTGCTTGAGTAAATGTGGAATGTCATTATTTTTATTATAGTTTCAAGTTTAGGTTGCATCTTTCTGTGAGGTTATTGGCTAGTTGCGAAGTAGAAATCGGATAATTGTTCTCAACGTTATGTGTAGAGCTTGTGGAATCAGGTGTCCACACTGCAGCAAAACTGTCCCTTTGATTCGTCCCTAAAACATTGTTAGCAATGACTTGTTTATGCTTATAGGAACCCTTCAGGTTGTGTACTAAAAGTTTATTCTCACTCACATTGATTGTTGAAGTCTGTGTGGAAAGCCGTGCTTAAGCTTTTAAACGTGGTGATATATAACGGCATGTTTTCATGAATAATTCCGCCTGCGCGCAGACAGGATGGTGCTTAGCTTTGTGTACTTAATCTGTTTTGCTTAAAGGCGAAACCACTAATCTACACCTATACCATCTACACCAATCTACATCAATTCTCATTATTCTTGCTGTTTGTCACACTTTGAAACAATTAAAAAATACGTTCTTGCACATGCACACCTCCTTGTTTCTACACTTATTGTATATTTTATCAGTTCCACTTACAATTTAGAAGCTCTTTGTAGTTTTACAATTACAGAGTTTAGTCCATCTGTTTCTCTACATACTTTTAGTCCCCTTTACTCTGTTCTCTAATGGTCAGAACTCTCACAGGACATTTGGGTGGTGGATCATTCTCAGCGCTGCAGTGACACTGGTGGTGTCTTAGTGTGTGTTCTGTATGCAGTGTGTGTTCCACCAGCGCGTGTGTGTGTGTATTTATGTATTTAGAGCTGTATTCATTTAGACATGTTTGAACCTGATTAAATATTTCATGTTAAAGTTAGAATAGCACAATGGAGTTTGATGAACTTGTTGCCTGATTCTGTAGAGCTTGTAAAGCTTGGTTTTTGAGCTTGTAATAACGTTGCTGCATTGGAGTCATTACTATGTTTTACGTTTATTTTTTTTTTTTTTTTTAGAATGAATTTTGTAGAATGAACACAACTACTAAAGCAACTTCCCTACTAATTACAAAAATAGCAAAATAACAACATAAAGGAACATTTAGAATAGAGCATTTTACCTAGCAGAACTGCAAATCGTTGCTAAAATGCAATGTAGTGGACACCATGCATGAGAGGGTTAAAGTGCACCTCAAAAAGGGTTCTGTAATCCAACTAGATCACAGTACGATAATTAATGAAAACGTTATGCCTGATTGGTGCACCATCGCTGGTGTAATGTCATGCTGCATTCGTGTAACCTGATCTTCCAGGAGCTAGGTAGTAGAACTTAGAGACGAGCATTCACGGAAACTATCCAGTACTTTTCTGAACCATCTCTCCTCCTCTTTCTGTGTGTTTGTGTGTGTGTAGTGTGGCCAGGAGCTGTGAGGGCTCCGTGGGGAGATGCTGGAGGTGCAGGAGGAGCGAGCAGCAGCAGCAGCGGGTACGGGAACGGCCAGCGGAACGGCGCCCGGCGCCACGGCTAGAAAGGATCGTGCCAAAGACAGACAGGAGGAGGGCCAGGACAGCAGTGGCCCTGCCGCAGCTGGGCCCCGCAGTGCTCGGGCCAAGGCCTCGTCCGCCTCGCACACACATTCGCACACACCTAGTCCTCACCAGCACACTACTGCTTCAGCCTCGGTAGCACTGGGACTGTCGTCAATGCATTCCAGCAACCCCAAAGTGAGAAACTCTCCTTCAGCTAACACTCAGAGGTGAGAACCTTGTGTGTGTTTGGTTTTAAGAACGTGTCCGGCAGTAATACTCGCTTTGGCGTTTGGAAATATACAATATATACAATATCTCACAAATGACTACACCCGGTAGTGAGAAACTGTTTTATGATATATTTTCATGGGACTACACTGCAAATATGACATTTTGACAAAATGGAAAGTAGTCAGTCTACACCCGTTAATGTCTATACCTTTGGCAACAAAAGTAAGTACACCCCTAAGTGAAAAGAACCAATTTGTGCCCAATTAGTCATTTACCCCTCCCTGGAATCATGTGACTCAATAGTGTTACAAAGTCTTAGGTGTGAATGGGGAGCAGGAGTGTTACATTTGGTGTAATCGCTCTCATACAGGTGGAAGTTCAACATATCACCTCATGGCAAATGATCTGAAAAAAATTAAATGCATAAAACGATTGTTGCTCTACATTAAGATGGCCTAGGCTAGAAGAAGATGGGAGGAATATAAGAAGCCTACACCCTGACCGTGAGCTGCAGAACAGTGGCCAAGATCATACAGTAATTTAACTGGACAGGTTCCACTCAGAACCAAAGAAGTTGAGTGCTTGTGCTCAGCGTCATATCGAGCTTTTGAAAATAGACTTGCTGCCAAAAAGGGGTGTTGGGTCAGCCTGTCAGTGCTCAGACCATACACCGCACACTGTCTTCATGGCTGTTGTACCAGAAGGAAGTCTCTATTCTTAAGATTATGCACAAGAAAGTCCACAAGCAGGGTAAGGACATGGATTACTGGAACCACATCTGTGGTCTGATGAGACCAAGATACATTTATTTGGTTCAGATATTGTTAAGTGTGTGTGGTGGCAACCAGGTGAGGAGTACAAAGAAAAGTGTTTCTTGTCTACAGTCAAGGATGGTGGTGGGAATGTCATGGTTTGGGGCTGCATGTGTGCTTCTGGCTATAGGGAACTACAGATCATTGTGGGAACCATAAATTCTCACATTTACTGTGACAGCATGATCTTCTCCTTTCTTTGCAAACTGGGCCTTATGGCTGTATTCCAACTTAACGACCCCCGAACACGCATCCAAGATGACATACTGAAACTGAGGGTAAATGTGCTAGACTGGCCAAGCATGTCTCCAGACCGAAACCCTATTGAGCATCTGTGGAGGAATGCAAGGTCATGAACATATTTTGTGGCCACACAAAATATTGACACTTTGGGGACAAATTGGCCATTTCCACTTAGGGGTGAACTCACTTTTGTTGCCAGCTGTTTAGAGATTAATGGCTGTGTTGAGTTATTTAAAGGGCACAGCAAATGTACTTTTATAAAAGCTGTAGACTGATTACGTTGTATTAGTGTCATATATTCAGTGTTGTTCCATAGAAAGGTATTATAAAATGCGTACGAGATAGGAGGGGTGTACTCACTTTTGAGATACTGTATGCTGGTATTTGTTATAGTTATTTGCATGTATATGTAGGTGACTGCTAACCGTTAGTCTTTAATGGGTTCCTCCAGAATCTCTTATTGCTCAACCCTCTGCTCTGAGACACACACACACACACACACACACACACACACACACACACACACACACACACACACAGTGTATGCAAAATGTACAGCCTGCTTGCCATCTTAAATTGCCAATGTAAGAAATTCTGAAGAAAAAAGTATTTGCTGCCTGTAGTTCCCAATATGTCTACTGGTTGGCCTCTGCTTATCACATGTATATTTTAAATGTAGACTTGTTTCAGTAATATCTCACTGGGAAATTTTCTGAAACTCTTAAACAAATAAAGCTAAAAATATAGAGAGAACTAGCGTGTGAATAACTATAGGCAGAGCTTATGATTTCAGATGTACAACTCGAACCCTTTCCAGACAAATCATTGGAGCATACGTCAGTCTTGCAATAACTCTCGCTCAGTGCAGCTCTCTAAAAGCCGCTTTAAACTTTCTTGTTGTGTCTTATTTTTTGTTTGTTTATTTAATGTTTTTATATGTGTGTTCTTAGTGCAAAGTAGGCACCAAGAATATAGGCAAGGTTAGTTATAACAACCAACCAAAAGTAAAAACAATTAGAACCAAAATTAGTTGTACAAATAAACTTAATGCATGCAATTCTTGATTTATTGAATACCTTATGTAATGTGTTTTGGGGGGCAGCATGGTGGCTCGGTGGGTAACACCGCTGCCTCACAATAAGAAGGTCCCAGGTTCAATCCCAGGGTGGAGAGACCTGGGTCCTTTCTGTGTGGAGTCTGCATGTCCTCCCCGTGTCTGCGTGGGTTTACTCCGGTTTACTCCGGTTTCCTCCCACAGTCCAAAGACAGTGGCTGTGGTGCCAATGCATATTTAAGTAGAATTAACTATATGCTTTGTTTCATAGAATATGTTAGTAATAACACTTAATTTTCTAAAAAAAAAAAAAGTTTGACTATTGTTTGATGCTGTGGCCCCCAGCAAACTATAAATGTAGTAATCTGGAACGGCAAAAGAAATGTTTGGCACCCCTGGTTTTGACAGTTTCAGAGTTTCCACTGGATATTGGGAGATGTTTTGGGAAATGCATGTTTTGTCTTGCATTACAAATTTGCCCTGCCTTGGGGAAGGGTTTTAGGGAAATTTGTTTTCGCTTTAAATGCTCTTTTAGCATGGCTAAATGCCAAGGTGGGGAACAACTAATGCTTTTATAAATGTATTTGTATTACCATGGCACAAGGCCGAAGAGACATGTCAGCAAAATCACCATCACGTAAGCAAGCTCTTATGGGGAGGTAAGCTGGATAGACTCTGCAGCAGTGTGTTTTAGTGGCGTTATGGGAGATGTTCCAAACATCTGACTCAGCACCCGTGAAACTGACCCACTCAAGCCCAGCCAGAACTTGTGCTTCATCTGTGCAGTTTCATGCCTGCCAGGCTCAGAGAGGGCCAAATGTCCACCCCTTGTTGACTTGTGTTTTTTGGCCAGCTGTGAAGGGATCCACTAGACTGCCAGGTTCCTGCCAGGCTCATGGGAATGCTGAGCCAGGTCTTGCCTTGATTGGTTATTTGGTTTTGCCTTCAGCTTCTCACCATTTTGAATCCATATTTGGTGCAGCTGTAAAATGTTGTGCTTAGATGTCAGGTTTTAGGTAAGTGTTGAGTATTTTGATCAAGTGCCCTGACCGTTGTTGTATGTGTGCAGGTGTTGTACGTGTTGTTGTGGTCGTGGACACTGGTGTCAGTCTACTTAGCTTGTAACAATTTACTTTATTAGCTCAAATTTTGGTGAAGATTCAGGGCCTAGTCCCCATTTTAGCCCATTTTAAACCAGATTTTTGGGTGTTAAACCAAAAATTCAGTTCTTCATTTTGTTGAGTATTTATTGCATGTCAGAGTCTCTACAAAGTGTTAAATAGCGATTAACATTTAATTCCAGGGTTGCCAGATCCCACCTCAGAATCCTCTTCATTGTCTTTGAAAATAAACCCAAAAGAAGTAAGACCTTGAAAAATAAGATGACGTGGCACCCACCTTTTTTCCACTAGCTGCTCTGTGCACATGCGCACACAGCCAAATCTGATTGAAATCTTGTAACTGGTATACTTGCTGTTAGTACTCAGCTTACTGGGATAAAATCCAGCTCTCTTGATTGGATTAATTCTGTTTTATAGATCAGATTACACTTTATACATGACCACTTAAATAAACGGATAACTGCAGAAATCTGGCTATTATCAGATTATTAATTGCATGCATACACACTTAGTGACTGACATGAACAAATGGAGGATCTTTTCAATATTAACGAGTGTCGGTGATTGACAGGGAGAACGGCAAATGAAGAGATGACGGCCATAAATTCACCTTGGCTTTCCTCAGGTGTTCCAAGGAGAATCTTTTAGGGTGTAGTTATTTTTCAGTGAACTGTGAAAAGAAGCAGCCTTTGTACAGGTGAAGATTTAATGTTGGGATGTAATAGAAATGTAGCTTTGTCCTTAATTTGGAATGGTAAGAGGAAAAACTGGATGAACTATTATTTAAATGGAACCATTAGTTCCCTTCAGTTCTTCATTTGGTCAGAAAATGTGGGGCTTTAATTCAGTGACTCTACAGTACTTTTAACCAGTTACCTTAAATATTCACCAGTGCTGGTCTAATTTATATCTGTAGAAATTGTTCTGCTGTATTAAAATGTAATTTATTTAATTTAAACTACATAGGTGTTTGCTTAAGTGTTAACTCACTTGGATCTTCTCTTCTCTGATGTTTTCTAGCAGTCCAAAATCCAAACAGGAGGCCATGGTGCGCTCACCACCCGTGATGTCTCCCTCCAGCGCCGCCCAGATGGACTCTAAACTGCCCAATCAGGGAAAGCAAGGGGGCGCCGGCAGCCAGTCGCAGCCTTCCCCTTGTGAGCCCAAGGCACTGAGTGGAAGCCATACACCTAAGGGTCCTCAGGGGTCTGTGGGTAGCATGGGACTCAAAAATGGACAAGGCCTGAATTCGGGCAACGGGTCAAAAAGCAAGATCAAGAGGGAGAGAAGCACTTCCATAGAGTCCTTTGAACAGAGGGATACAGGGACGCCCAATAATGAGGGGGACCATAAAGGTAGGAATGCATATGATTTTGCATGGCACCAACCTTAATTGATTATATGAGGTTTAAATTTGTTACCTCTTTCACAAACTTGGGGTTCAATTTCCAAATATATTTTTATTGCATTAGTTTGTTGAAAAGCCTTGCCATGATGCTCTGTTTCCGGTTGTTTGCTTTCTCTTTGTGGTGGTGCTAGAGTGTGATATGCAATAGCTAAATAAGAATAGAAAGCCAAGTTGAATCAAACTTTTCACAGGAGGTCAGCTTTGAGTTGTGTTGTTGGACAATTTAGGAAGCATTTGTTTTTAGCACAATCAAATTTATGGCAGTGGTGATTGTATAGGTATAATTGGGCATGCCTGTTGGAGAGGAGGCCAGTTGGTGGAATTGGTGATACCTGCCAGCTTTGCAGTAAACTGGCATCTAATCCAGGGTATGCTACGCTTTTTCTACGCTTTAGACAAATGCATGACCCACATCAGAAAAAAGCAGTGAAGTTTACACTTGTTCAGTTCATTTTTGTGATTTCACAGTTGTCGTGATCTTACCAATATACTATATTGCAGAATAAAGCCCTATTTGGTTTGGAATAGTTTATTAGTGGAAAGACTAATTGAGTTTTATTCATTTCCTCAGTGGAAAAAACGAGTGGTGGAAATTTGTACATAATGAGCGAGTTTCTAGTGGGCTGTATTTTCCGATCTTGGATGTTTGCATCACATGTACAGTATTGTGCAAAGTTCTTATGCCACCTTTAGATTTGCTGTTTTAGTAACGGCATAATGTAACACGTTGTCGACGATTGGAACCAACATTTAATTTGCATTCATCACTTCATAATACTTTTTCTACTGATCCTTGTGTGAGCTTTAGCTTATCTTAGCCATTTCATCCTGTTCCCCATCCTGCTATATTTCCTAAATGACCATTCCTGATCAAGTGTTGGGTCGTAGAAGGGTCAACTTGGAATCATCACACTAAATACTCACTGTAGCCTAGAGAAGCTGTTTCTTTTTTCAGTTTTTTAACTAATTGTATTGTAAAAATGTGACTGAGAAATAATTATATATGGTTATTATACCATTGCTTTAACAACACTTTTGCACAGTACTGTAACTGTCATCTGCAAAATTATGAAGATGTGCATCCATATGAGACTTAAATGAGAGCACATCTGAATGTGAAAGACACTAGTTAAATATTTATATACTTTTCTCAGATGAGAAGGGAATAAAATACAGGGATGGCTGATCCAGACAGGAATCACATCACTGAGAGGCTCCTGTAAGAGAGCTAGAAAAAATTAGCCCAGCATTCATTGTAATTTTAGTAAATCTGGATAGGGCTGTGCATGCAGGGGCACTTGTATTTATGTAATGACACCTTAAAAAAAAAAAAAAAAAGGCAAGTAGTTTAGTATATGAATGTAGCCAACATCTGGCTATAACCTAACATCTACCCAGATGCTCACCTTTATTGTTATGCAACCACCTATGGGGACCTTTTTTGGTTGGTTGTTTGTTTTTGTTTTTTTCCTCTTTTTCCCCCCTCTGTTAAACCACATTTCTTTTAATATGGTACTTTAATGTAAATAAGCCATCCATATAACTATGACAAATTTAGTCAAAGTTATATCAGAAACTGTATCAGCATTTTGTTACTGATTATGTTTCTTGTAATGGATCAATGTTGCTGTGGCAGTTTAAGTTGCAGAAGGTGGCAGTGCCATCCATAACAAACTGCATTTGGAAGCACTAAAGCACAGTTGTAAATTCTCGAGTCCATCATAACACAGATATTCTTTGGATACGTTTTCATTGTGTTTGTAAGGTTGTGAATTACATTAGTCAAGCCTACAATAGGGTCTGAACTTGTAAATTTTATACCCATAAACAGGGTTGAATAAAATCTACACATGCATTCCAATAAAATACCACAATTATAAATGGTTTTTTTTGTTTTCTTTTGCCAAGTTTGTCTCCAATTAAATGGATCACTTGGACTGTTGATGGTTGAAATCCCATTCACATATACCTGTGAAAATATGGGTTCTAAGATGCTGTGGCAGGCTGACAAGGGCATTTTCAATTGCAGTTTCTTGTCGGGATGGGCAATCTTTTAGTTTATGCAATCTGTTCTTTTATATAACACTTATAGTGGTCAAAGAAACCAGATGCCAAGTTTATAGAAGTTACTAAAAAATACTAGTTTTGTGATAGATAAAATGGTAAAATGCCACTGCACAAAGTCTTTCAATTGCTGTTTGATTCAGTGCTGCTTCTGATTGCAAAGATGTTCCCCTTGCTATCTGGCTTGTGAAGAATTATAAATGCTTCATACAGATAATTGATTACTTTTCTAGTGATTGAAATTGTCCATTACAAAAAAAAAGATGGCAGCAGATGCTGGTTTGTGTCTGGCTCTACACTCTCAGTAAAGTTTGCTTTAGCTTTGTTAAATTCCAAATATTCAGTGAGGTGATGCTGTTTTAAATGTGTTATTATTGTTCTGAGTGTTTTCGGAGTTCTTCCTCTGTGGCTTATTTTTGTCATGCCTACTGCAAAGAACTAGAACAAACTAACCAAAATAACAGCATAATCACTGCTCCCTTACTTATACTGCACTATATAGGAAGAGACTCTCTTTAGTGCACTTTGGAAAAAAACTGAAAGCGTCAGCCCCGGTCTGTCTAATGAACGAACACACAGATGCAATTCATTTTATTTTTATAGCATTTTTGCATTACATATTGTCACAAAGCAGCTTTACCTTGTTCCATGAACAATTGTCACAAATTAGATTCCATTTTCCTTGATGAGCAAGCCAAATGGCGACAGTGGCAGGGAAAAAGAAAGAAAGCTTAAGAGGACTCAGGCTCAGAAAGGAAACACATTCTCATTTGGGTAATAAACATAACTAACATTATACATTGAAACATTGAAATAAAAACATGCAATATGTGTATGTAAAGATGGGAGAGTGAACATTTTCAGCATGGCTGGTCACTCCATCTGATTATTCCATCTCTCACAACAGGTTCACTGTCATAGTGAGAACCTCGACAGAAAAAGGAAACGAATTAGACATAATCTTTGGTACCTTTACATATGAAGAACTAAAATTAGAACTACAGGCTGAATGCTTGACTAAACAAAAAAGCTGAAACTGTGTTTAAAACAGAATTATGTTGTGAATTAATGTTAGTGAAAGCAGTGTTTTTCATGCATGGCTGTATTTTTGCACTGTGCACAAGTGTGGCTGTCTGTGACTGCCACAGAATCAGTTATATGAGCCCGATTGGCTGATTACCGGTCGTGGCCGATCAACTGAAAACAGGCCAATTCTGGTCACCAACTGATCGATCGGTACAACTTTAGTAGTATTGGTTTAATCGTGGGTCAATCAGCAAAAATGTGAGCTGGACTAGTGAATGGACCACAGTGAGGTGCCATGATATAGATTTCAGTAATAATGTGTTTATGGAATAAAAATGCCAGGGGCAAATACTATATGCTAAATTATGTGGTTGAAATGTTTTTCAAACATTAATAATTTTGTGGCGTATTTAACTTTTAATATTTGAATAGCAAAAGGGTTAACAAGGGCAGAGTTTTCCATTTTTCTTATTTTTATGACCAGTCTGAAACAGGCTCATTCTAAATGTTTTATATTGGCAATTCTAGCTGTGTTGGGTTGGGGGGGGATTTGTTTGGTTAGCCTTAAATTGAGTGATAATAACGCTTATTCATCTGCAGTTATAGTGCAGATTTATATAGCAAACGGTTTCTTTATCCCCATCCTAATATTTGCACAAATGTTCCTTTGCGATTCCCCGAGGTCTGATCTAATGTCTACCTCAGATCTTCCACAGATCTTATTACCTCATAATGTAAAATAGGGCCAGAATCAGCCGTCGCATTTTATAAGCCCCAAGACGTGAATGCGCAGTGTGTCACTGGAGTAACATTTTCATTCTGCCTGTTTATATAGCGCACGGGGTAGCGTGTGCCTCTCCAGCTGTCCTCGGGCGCTGTGCTTAGGACTGTAGTGCTGCATAAAGACATCCACACCCCCATATGTCTCCTAGTGGAAACATCACAGTGTAGATTCAGAAGTAGGAAGCGCCAAGGAATGTACCATAATTTCTGCTGGGAGAGGGGAACCTTTTTTCTGTCTTTTTTCTTGCCTAACTGTAGGACCCCTGCTGGTGGCTAATGCCTTTGTATTTTTTTTTTCATGATCGTCTGCCATAGGATTGGCCATTTTAATTGTGTGCATCCAAATCAGAGACTACTCTGGTCTGTTTGACATTATAAAGTTAACTTCACTCTGCCTCGGGCACACCTGAGGTGTGCTGAATACAAATACATTGAAGAGAAGGGATGTAAAAAGCAGCGTATGGCTTGAAATGAGCTTCCCCCCTGCGTGTGTGCGCGCACATGTGTAAATGCACTTTCAGAGTCGGTGGGAGTTAGAGCAGTCAGCCTTCAGGTTGTTTTGGTCGACTGTGCGAGTCAGCCTGCCAGGTTAGTTTTGTGTGTTTGTATTCACTGTTGGCAGTTTGCTCATGGCGTTTGTTTACTTGGCGAGCAAGTGTATTCTCCACACAGGAAGTCCTGTTATGTTCTGTATTTCGACTCTATTATCCGAGCCGTGTTGATGAAGCATGCTGTATCCTAGCTACAGGAAAGCTGTGTATGTAAGCAGTATAGAGACAGATGGTACTGACTGTCAGGATAGCAGAGCAGCAGGGTCATGGACAGAGACAACATGAGTTAAACGACCCAGAGGGAATCAAATTCCAGGAGCCCCTTTGTTACTGGTAAACAGAAGCAGATTTGGGGATTGGTGTAATCCATGAAACTGGTTAAATATAGGTTAAAACATTTACATTGGCTAATAGATGGATCCCCCTCCAATTTGGATATGCCTGATTCCGCTGTTGTCCCCCCCTGCTTTGACTCCTTAAGAAGTTGAGCGGCCAGTTAGGCCAGTAAGTTCCTCCTTATGACTTGTGGTCTTTCTGCACTTGCTTTTACTCGAGCATGGTGGGCATCTACAGCAAGAACTTGGAGGTACAGGGGTTAGACAATGAAACTGAAACACCTGTTATTTTAGTGTGTGAGGTTTGTGATGTATCAAGAGCCACAGTATCCAGGGTAATGTCAGCATACCACCAAGAAGGACGAA
>JAUZSU010056909.1:0-21057 GCA_034780255.1 Parotocinclus maculicauda | reverse complement strand
ATTGTGACATAATTTTGATCGATTTCGATTAAATATCGAAATCGTGACACCCCTAATATATATATATATATATATATCCGGTAATGTACATTAAATAATGTATATCTAATTACTTGAGTATTAACACTACAAACACTATTGTTTCACATGCTTTATATTATTAAAATACCTGCATTGTTAAAATATCACCTACCCTATTTGGTGTTACTGGTAGCCTTTGTTCATCTCTCTCTCTTTCTTTCTCTCTATCTCTCTTTCTCTCACTCTCTCTCTCACCTGATGCCCTGATGCTCTCAGTAGAGGGAGGCGGCATTGCATCCTCTGGGCTAGCGGAAGCGCCGCAAAGCTCTTTCCCCCCTGCAGCCAATCAATGGCAGCCTTTCAGCCCTGGCTGAGGCCCGCAAACAGCGAGATCAATAAGTTATTAGCACCATTCTGTCAGCTGTAATGTGGAGATTGATTGGAGGCCGTGGCTCCGCCGCACCACCCGCCACTTCCCCTGCCTGATAAAGATGACAGATTAAGGGAATAAGGATGGGAATTAAGGAGTCTTGCCTGTCCGACCTGTCAGCAGCCAGAGGGAAAGAGAGAGAGTGAAAAGTCAAAGTAAAACAGACCACCTTCTTCTCATCAGGCGTACTGCCTCCCTTTTCTATTTGTCTCTCCCTTTTCCATCCTCTTAGCCTTATATTAAAACACTACCTTTAATTTGTCTTTTCAGCACTCTTTTCCCCGATGGCAGCTAAAGGAGTTAAAGGAATACCTTAGTGTTTTATCAACCTAATCTCTAGCCACCACATCTGTAGCACAGGAGCGATTATCACAAACAGTAATTTCCATAAATGTACTAATAAAAGATCAGCAACCCTTTACTTAAAACTTCATGATTAAAGCTAAAATGTATCTATTGAATACAACAAGCATGTATAATATGTGACTATATGAAATGAACTATAGCCATAATCTAAAAGTATTGGGATGAGAATAAATGGTCATGTCAAAGTCATTGTAATGTGGTTTTATTTAGCTTTTACCTACCAAAATATAATTAAAAAAGTATCAAAATATAGTTTAGGGTTAATAGGAAATTTAACTTATCCGAAATAACAAATTATTCAGATGTAGAGGAAGGAACACTAATCTTGAGTATCTTATGTTTCATGTCTATAAGCATAGGCTGTTATTTAGTTAAAGACAGAGAGAGGTACAGAGGAAGAGAGAGATATGTAAAAGGGAGTGCACCAGCCTAATATATTTAGAATACAAAATGGTACGAGATTTCAGGCTTGCAGACCCAATGTGCTCACTGTCCTGTGCTAATCTGAGCATCAGCCTTAAGAGACAACATTTAATTGGCATTATAGGCTTTCTGCCCTCAAATCTTTGACCCTTAGGCAGCAACAGACATACGGTGCTGAATCCTTGCTTCTCATCCAGGCTTAACGAAGAGAGGGCTTCATCTGTCACAGCTTTTTATTTATTTTTATATACATGGTTGTTTATTTTGGATATAGAAGTTGTGCTTATGCATATTTAACTTTTAGGTTGGGCATGGCATATTTACACAAACACTTTACATGTCTTACACTGTTTAAATGCTCATAATCATTCTAGTGTTTTTCCCGCAAAGACCTTGGAACTTTTTCAAAATAAAGAACCTAAAGCATACAACACTGAAATTTAAATGAAAACAACATGCATGATCATCTTCTGATTCTGACTTGGTGCTTGGGTATTAGTAACACCTAATAAAGCACTTTGTGTGGAAATCAATCAATCATAAAATATCAATAATAGGACTATCAATTAACACAATCACTCGCATTCGCCTAGTTAGTCTTTATGTCAGGACTTTCAACTAACATAATTTTAATGTAGCTAATTAATACTACACCTAATCCTAACCTTAACCCTTTGACTCATGTTTTTAAATCAACGTTCAGCCAAAAAAACAAAAGTTTCTTTTAAACCCATAAACCCAAAGACATTCGGAGACCTTGAAAAATCCTTTCGAATCAAAGTTTGGCGAGGTTAGGACTCAAAATTCGAACTACTAACTAATGTGCCCAGCATTTTCTGTAGTCTGCATCTGTTGGAAGGATTTGCAAGATACATTTGCTGCCTTAAAGCCAGGAAAATATATCCCCCACACATCGTCTGCTCCAGTAACTCTGCTATAGACAGCAATAGCATCACTTTATCATTTGACTGATCAGGCCCTTGTAGGCTGAATAGATCATATGTAAATGTGCATGGCCTTGGTAGTGACATCACAACCATTAAGTATTTTGGGCTGCCCTGTATGATTTCTTAAGCGTAATTATAGCAAGTCATAGTTCAAAATATATTTTTTTACAAAAAGGAAAAATAAGGTACAGAATATGGAAATGTAGACAGTAACAGAGTTTGATAGCACTGAAGATATTTCCCAAAGCAAACAGAGGAAGCATGTAAGGTAATGCCTCTGCCCACTTCCAAGTCTCTGTGCAGAATAAGGTCCTCCTTTCCATGCTGACCCTACACTTTTGCCTTTTGTTGAGTGCATTATGTGAACTTAGGCCAAGCACTACAAGCAGACAGGGCATGCTGTGAAATCAGGCTTTCTCTGCTTGCCTTGTGTTTTTGCCATGGGCATTCTGCCCTGTTACAACCTTCGCACATCTTAAAGCCAGACAGCCATCGTAGGGTTAGACCGTTTGGCTTAATTTGTATTTAGTTAAGCCATCTACTACTCTTATTATTATACAATTCACTGTATATTTACTGATTTAGTTACACAGTGAAGTTCTGGTCTATTATTATGGCCTCTGTATAACTATATCCACCTGTATTATCAATGTGTGAACACAGAACGCAGTCATAGGACTCATAGGTAGGCAATAACAGAGATAGGAATTAAATCCAGTTTATGTAAGGCAGCCATTTAAAAGAATAAAATAGAGTGAAGCAAAAGCACCACATAGTCCTTTGGTAGTTGAAGTGACAGAAGCCACTTTTGCCACTTTTGCACTAATTAGGGATGACTCAATCTAGAGCTCCCTGGACAACAACACTCATTCCATTTTATTGGTTTGCATTTACACCGCCAGTAGGTTCGTTGTGTGACACTGAAGTGACATAATCCAGGCAAATTTCACTTATACAAATCAAAATAGTTTAAAAATTAAACAAGTATAAATATATTTCTGGACAAATCAATGTACTCTTTAGTCTGGACCAATCCCCACAAATATCACATCACTCAGTGTTCCTATGCCTTTAAAGTCCCTGCCTTGAAGTAGGAGCTAAAAAGTCCCTATACACACCATTGTAAGAACTACAATTGTCCACAGTTCCTGCAGTGCAAACAGGCAACAAAAGGGGCACAGCGGGAAAAGTTCTAAGACTATGCTAAAGTTTCTCTGTTACAAATGTGCTTGTGTCAGAATTTGTCACCATCAGTATTTATTTGTATGGTCCACTGAGAAGCAGCACATACTAGAGAAACTTTGGTAATACTGCAGAATTCTAGTTATTACATGAAGTATTTGATTTCAACTTGATAAAAGTTACTTAGAGTCATTATACAAATCTTCCTAGAGTAAAATATTAAAGCAAATAGAAGCACTGCACTAAAATACTTTACCTTCAGTTCTGATAAGCGGAAGATAGATGGACTGAGAACTAGAGAGGTAGATAGAGAGATAGAAAAAAAGCGAGTGATGTAACTGTTTTTCCTTAGGACAAACGCAGGAGAGGCCTATTAGAGTGCCCCCGCTCTCCAGCAGAGGATAGGCAAGCTTCCTCCTCACGAAACACATCAAACAACATCATTAGCGTGGTGCGCTTCTCACAAAGCCGCCCAAACCTCACTCTGCCACTCCAAAAGTCCTTTCATGCGCGGGCTTGCCTTTCTTTTCTCCCTTATTCCTCTCATTCAGTCGCTCTTATCAGAGACAGCACTGAACAGAGTGTTTGGTACTGAGAGGAGGGTGAGGTGAAGCATAGTGTGTGTGTGTGTGTGTGTGTGTGTGTGTGTGTGTGTGTGTGAATTGGATTTTGTAGTAGTCACTTGTTGAGGACCATTTTGACCATAGCTTGTTTCCATGTTAATTTTTACGCTGAACTAAACTAAACTACAAAACTTGATTTTAAAATTGTTCATGGATGGCAAACTCTGATGATGTATTTGTGTAGTATTACATATGTGTGCAATTTGTGAACCCACAAGACAGGCTTAGAGCTTCAAACTAGCTAACTAAGTAGCTAGCTAACTTAACTAATGTTAAAGATTAACAAAATCCATTTGACAATGAAATTTATGACTGTGAAGTCCCACTAATGTAATATAGGACTGTGAAGTCCCTCTCATCCCTGCAAAATGCAAGTGAGCTAACAAACAAACTGGTTTTCTGTTTGCTCCCATACAGAAAATCATGATGTGTTTTGAAAAGACTGGCAACTGATACATAAATCAATGAAATTATAATGATGCCAATTAAGACTCTAATTATGAAATCTCACTCATGACTCATCAGTGGCCATTTTAGTGACACAAACAAGGTTATCTATACACAGTTATCTCAAGACTAGTCATATATACACACTCAAATCAATGCCAATGTATTATAATAAATAAACTTAACATGCAGGTTTTTGTGCTGTTGGGGGAAACTAGGCTGCAAGCAGGAGGGACAACTCTGGGATTGAACCCAGGGCCTTCTTGCTGTGGGGCAGAGGTGTTACCCACCAAGACACCGTGCTGCCCCCAGTCATGTCTAGCTGCCAACAAGATAAATATGTGTTCTGTTAGGACATGTAGTACAGTACAGCTAGGCTATAGGGAACTGTGTTAGTAAACTTGAGGAGGTAACTGAACATACCATTAATATATAAAAAATAGAGAAATTAAGAGAAGATAAAGTAAGTAACCTGCTTTTTGAAGAATATAGTGAGAGTTTGTGATTGGGATTAGCTAAAGAAGACAAGCTTTATGCCTCATAAGATACAACTACTATAAGATTTGTTGTTTTAGTAGTTGTATAATGACCATATGTAACATACTGTCGACATTTGAACCATAAAAAAAATACTATTTCCACTGATCTATGAGCAAATCTTAGCCTTTTCACCCTGTTCCCCTTCTGCTTGGTCTTCTAAAAAGACCATTCCTGATCAAGCGTCTTTGGACTGTACAAGGGTCAAATTGGCATCCTGGTACTTCTATGGCTCAAGTGTAAGGGGAGGTCACACTAAATACTTTTCACTCTTGCCTATAAAAGCTGTTTTCCTAATATGTTTCCCTGGTTTTTAATACTGCATACACATTTCCTGTAGTTGTTTGTTGTATTCTAGTTAAGAGACTGAGGAATAATTCTAGATGGTGATTATACCATAACTACAAGAAAGCTATATCTAGTCTAACTGTGGTCTAAAACTGCAGTGTAAATACAATTTTAACTGATAACACAGCAATAAAACAGTTAATTTCCATATAGC
The DNA here is from genome assembly GCA_034780255.1 of Parotocinclus maculicauda. Classification (NCBI taxonomy): domain Eukaryota; kingdom Metazoa; phylum Chordata; class Actinopteri; order Siluriformes; family Loricariidae; genus Parotocinclus; species Parotocinclus maculicauda. The sequence goes on along the minus strand of JAUZSU010056909.1, from coordinate 15,579 downwards.
TTACACTGGAGAGGGTGGCCATTCAAATTCTTGGATAATCAACATTGACTATTTAAAGTGTAATGTAAGATTTGAAGTATAATCACAATGCATGGGCTGCCTCTTAGGAGTTTGCTTTTTCATATTTCTGTTGTGTGCTTTGACAATTTATAAGACAATAAAAAACAAAAGAGAAAGAGAGGAAGAGGTATCTGTGGCTTCAGCCGAGGTGCGTAACCAGTAAGAGTAAGAGAATAGGAGCGAGATGGAGTGAGAAAAAGTGCAATGACAAACGGTCTCTTCCTTCCTGCGTGCATACAGCACTATGCTCGCAGCAGACCTGCCAGCATGATTAGCAGAATATTGATTTGAGATGCGTGCTTGGGGGAGGAGGGTGCTGTAATCGTACACTAGACACTCACAACGAGCTGCGCCAGGCTCCAGCAGACCGCCTCAGGACTCCAACACAAAGGGTGAGAGAGAAGGAGGAAAAGAGGACGGTAACAGAAGAGGCAAGGAAGGAAAGTTGAGAAAAAGAAAGAAAGTGCGAGAGACAGGTTAGGAAAGATTATCTGACAACCTAAAGCTTCATATGGAGTAAGAGTCTCTAAAACAGGCAAACAAATAAGGAGTTTCACAGTTCTTTTGTTTCTTCTTTTCTCCTTGTGATTGTTTTTTTGAGTGTTAACCCAGAAGGTTGTGTAAACTTCGGAGAGACGTAGAGATTAAGGGTGAGAGAGCAAGTAGTGAGGAGAGACAGGGAGTGTGGCTGACAGAAAGAGAAACTGAATCTTGCCTTGCGTTTGTAAGAGACTGATTTGTCGCTCGTGCTGGCACAGGGCCCTCTCATCTCTGGCAGAGCCGTGGCAGCTCCTCATTTCACCCCCAGCTCCAGCATGTACTCAGGTAGCTAGTGAGGGAGGCAGCCTTGCTCCGTTATCCTTTAGGCTTGGGGCTGAACCACTGCACTTTGCTTGTCTCTTACAGATGACGTTTTAGGCAAGAAGAGAGCCTACTCTCCAAGCAGCAGCAGTGAGTGCCCATCCGACAGCAAGAAGTCCCGGAGCGTTTCTCCCAAAGGTAGGAGAACCCTAGGAAAATGTCTCTATGTGACTGAGGTGTGATGAAATCAGAGCTGTTTAACCTCACATTTGGTGATGGGATGGTGGGGGAAAGGGTGGGATTGAATGACAGAGGGGAGGAAGAGTGCTGATATGGGAGGAGGAAAGCATAGAATTCACTTATTTAAACCATTCACACACACACACATGCTCGCACACACAGCTGAGAAAACAAACACATTCACATCTTTCCGCCTTCTCTCATTTCTCTCTCAGTATTAAATACTGAAGTGATTATTTATTCATCAGTTCCTAAACAGGCAAGAAATCGACAATTTTTTATTGAATTTTATGAAACTAACAAAAACAAAGTCATTTTATCTGAAGCAAAATACAGTTGAGCTGACCGCCTTGGTCAAAAGCCTGGGAATGGCAGTTTGGCCACCTTAACCTTCTGATTAGTAGCCAAGGCCTTAATTGCTGAGCCATCGATGTGGAACACTAGGCCATTTAATATGGGTGTCTTGACAAGATTTTGTGAAAACAATTATTTTTAATACTTGTAATGATATATATACTTTAAAATCTGAGACCAACCATTAAATTCATTAGAAAAAGCCATTTTTTCATGTTTTAACACCACTGTTCATAGTCAGAGTTGGGGAATATGGAACCTGTCTTTGGAATCACAGAGTGCACACGAGCATGTACCCTGATGGGGCATTCATTGCAGGGTTGTTAAATTAGATAGGAATTGCTTTTGCAGTGACAGGGATTGACTTATCCAGTCTCCCTTCCATCAGACATGAGCAAGTACCTGACTGATGCCTGACCCAGCCTGAATGCACCGCTGGGACTTGAACCTTGGCACCATGGTTGTGGGTTAGTTATTTACTGCTGTGGCACATAAACACCTGTTAGGAAACATTATAAAAAGCTAACTATCATGGCAGACAGCCCACCTCTATCTGCGGTGCAATGGGGTTTGGGGTAACAGAGGTACTTTCCTTTGTGGCCATAGTGATGTGCATGCAGAAGATTCTCTGTGTAGTCTTATAATTTCTTAACTGTCTTGTCATTTTAGTAGGAATTTGGTGACAGGTAACAAGAGTGGTGCTGTATTATAGTGTAGAACTTGTTTGCTATTTTGTGCTAGGCTTGTTACTCCTACATCTCTGTGCCATATTTAGGTATAGATTTGGATTGCGTTTTCTATCTCCTACTTCTTGTTTTCTATATTTCCCCATACTCCTCCCTGTTGAGCCGTGGTAGGATTCAGAATCAGGCTGGATTTTGTGCTTTGGCTTGCTTGCTCGGTCTCCCCTCCTCATTCTCTATCTCTCTAGGGCAGCACAAATCACATGCATGTGCGCCCATGTCGACAGCCAAGACGGCACAACTGGGAGGTGAGAGCGAGGCTGATACCCCCGGCAGCCCAGCGCCAGATTTACCGCCTGCTGCTCAGATTAGGTCAGCTGCTCAAGCTGAGAGTTGGGTGGGAGGGAGGGCTCTTTATGCTCTAAGCATATAAGTTCCTCTGTTTTTTTTTTATTTGACTCGAATATTCTTGTGGTTGCTATTTAACATTTATGCAGGAAGGTAATTCAGGGGTGATACGGGCAGTATCAGAAAGTTACGGACAGTTTTTCCATAGGCATTCTCATACAAAAATTTTAAAACTGTTTGTCATGGTTACTGACTGAACATGTGTCGATGCAATATAACGTTGCGAAAATACACCTAAACATTTCACAATGTACCCCTGCAAGGCAAAAGTTTGTTGTTTGGACACTGAAAGTAGAATAACTGTGTTTAACATTACACATCCACACCCATGAATTAGGATGTCTCCTTTTAGATATTGCTCCTGTTACTCATGGTCGTATTTTTAGGCCTTACTCGTGAACTCATCACTCTCAGGTGCTTACTGTGGTGAAGTGATGAGTGGCATGGACGTAATATATGTGACAGGACTGTGGTGAATTACAGTGGGGGTAGCGGTGGTCAAATTAAAGTGGCTTTAGGTCACTGCTGATCTAACGTCCTGGGTCTGTGATCTGCTGCTTCATCTAGAACATTTTATTTCAGGGGTTAATGGTTTATGTGCAGAGATATATTATATCATACGGACCAAGCAACTTCTCCTGAGATCTTACATATTCACACATAGAAAAGCAGACACTGAAACATCAGATGTTACCTCTAATAAGTAAATCAGGCAGTAGAGCTGCAGTAATCATACTGAGAAATGCAGTGATTAAAACATTGTAAATTTAACCTTTTGGTTCCAAGTCATGTTTGCCTATGTCTGTATAAAGTCCCGCCATGATCCAAGTCATTTAAACATGCACATGCACAAAGACAACTGTAAATGCTTGTAACACACTTTGTGACCTAACAGGCAAAAAACATTTGCAGTGCTAAGATAAAAAAACATTTTGATGTCTTGTGACCTCACACACAGGTGCGTATGTAACGTAGCCAATTGACTACAAATGCATAACATGCAGACCAGAAGGACAGGTGCACTCACAAGGAAAATGAATAACATGTTCAGGCTATTCTCATTCCCACGCTTCACACAAATTTGGAAAACTAGCCACTTATATAAATACATATCTTTATATGGATTAGCCGATCTCTGGCACAGTCCCCAGGCCCCTAGCCTAGCTACCCTCTCATCGCTCTCCGCCAGCCTGGGGCCAGACTCAGCTTTCAGTGAGGGTAAAAATATCCTTATTCCTTCACCTCACCTCTCAATCTTCCTCCCTCACACCCTCCCATTCTTCTTCTTCTTTTTTTCTCTATCCCACTTAAATTCCCCACTTTTGTCTTTGGTTACTCTCTTTTGTGTGTACTAGTTGCTGCTGGGTTCATGCCTTATAATTCACTCACTCATTGCTTTAATTTTGATGTAGCTGTCATTCATTCACTCCTGCTAACTCCTTGTTACTCTTCCAGTAACGAATGTTTGCGATTCCCCACCCTTCATACTCATGGCCATCTCTCTCTTTCTCTCATAAAAATTCTGTGTAATACACCTCATAATGTAGTTTTCTAGTTAATGTTTGGAACAGTTGAGTCGTTCCACTTTTTATCCATTAATTACAGAAAATGTTCGGGATCTTAAGGCATATTTCTCGAGTTGGGGAGTAGTTTGAGTGTTTTATACTGAAAGGCAGTATGGAAAGTAGCTTCTTAACTTTACCTACACCCTTTATGTCCCTTCTCTCTGTGAGTAACCTCTGTAAGTTTTTGTTTTATTCATTGATTGATTCTAAGGGATAGGTTGTATATTTTATATTGTAGCATTAAGGGTTCAAGGAAACTCCCTGTCAGAAAGTAGGAAAAGCATGAATGCACAAGAGATTTGACTCATGTTGGAGAAGGCCCCAACCAATCTGAGGGAAAATCAAAAAGTCACCTGTGTCAGTGTTTTATGCTGATATCACTGAAAGTAGGTTGTGAAAATGTAAGCGTCAGATTATGCCGTATCTCGTAACCCTAGTTTGCATGGACTTAGGGCGGAACTACAATGTTGTACGGCTGCATGCTGAAATCTTATATACTGCTCACAAATATCAGGGAATACTTAATTATTCTATTTTTGTTAGTATACAGTATACATTGTGGAGTCTGCTTCATGTTTTAATTGTATGTAATGTTACCTTATCTTGCAGCACTATGAAAATGCAGTTTATCTGTAGATTTTCTTCAAGCTATGAGAATATTGAAAAGATATCCTGCTTAGATTGTAAAAAAATTTTTATGTCCACTCCACAGTCAACTCACGCACGACAATATTGGAGCAAAGCAGTCACATGACCCCCGAGGAACACTACAGACGTGTAATGTCAGCGCTGAACGAGCATGGCTCTTATGAGGAGCAGCAGCAGCGCCTCTACCAGCTTGCCAGCAGCATGGGTGTCCCCAGCCATGGTGAGTCTATGGTCATGCCCAAAGTAAAGGTGTGCGTGAATCTTTTTCATACCATGCCAATAATATGATTAATATATTGGATTTTACCTGTATTTATTTAAATTATTCTAAAAATGAAAGTGATTCATTCTAAAACTAAAAATCACAGTATGACTTTTTTCACCTTTTCCTGGAGTTTAGGGGCTTTGATAATAGAGGGTTTGGGTATAAGTGTGCCATGTACATGATTGTTGGCGCATTGGGGACTGATCCTTCTCCCTCATATGTCTACATGTTGCTCCCAACCCAGTTCGAAGGAACTGATGGACTCAGTGCTGGGCTAGAATATTAGGCTGCTGCACCACTCAACTGCCCACAATATGATATCTGTAAAACAAATGGTGTTCACATTATAGCTAACTTTGGCTCACAGTGTGTTAAACATCACGGCAGCTGACCATGGTCCATGTCTGGAAATGCTGACAAATCAATTTCAAGTCCCAGCCCACCCAGTGTCAGAATGTCAGAGTGAGTGATCTGCGACCGCCGCTGCACACAGTAGTAAATAACACTGCCATTGGACCCCAAGGTTTGCCGTATATTGATTTGTTCTTTTTGATTGGCTGCAAGCCAACACTTTAAATTACCAATGCCATGGAAACGACAACCATGCTCATTTTCCCCCCTAGCCCATCAGATTTACTGTCGTAGGGTTGCACATTTACTGGAGGCTGGAAGATACTAAACAAAACCATAAACTAAAATTTAGCTAACAGCTTTGACCCATTTTTATTTGTGCCTAAATTTTAATGATGCACTTAAACTCACCGGATGTTCGTCATTAACACCAGTGACTTTTCCATAAATAATATGTCTTTCATTACTGTGAGCTTTAATGACGCTTTGCTGCAGTGCAAACAGAATCACACATGCATTCACACACAATTCATGCAACTAAATCTTTAATCTGTCATAATTTTTAACCACAGCCTGCATATTCCGAAAGCAGTGCTTTATAAATCATTTAATGGCCAACCACCTTCATCTCTAAGAAATTAGTGGACCTGTCTGGGTTTTAATGTAGTAGTAGTATAGATATTACTGTCCTGTTCTCAGGCATTTTCTGGTTTGTGTTGGTGGACAGTGGTGCACTGCAGGCACACTTTGGCCAAATCCCTTCCCAATTCTGTCAGTTTTTCTCCTGTCTTGTCTCGACACCCCTAGATTTTTCATGGCTAGTGAAATCAGACAACCTTACTCTCTCAGTTTTTTAGTACTGCCACTAAATATTATAAATACAGCATTACAAAATAAGGTTAGAACTGTCTACATAAGAGTAGTAATTTGGACTGTCTCCAACAATTATTCTCTTGACAAATTTTGCCAGTAAAATTAGGTGTACAGTTTCGTTGCCACGCCACTAAAAAAAGGCTTATCCGGCCAAGGTGCTCTCCTTCTATCAACCCCATCTGCCCTGGAGGAATGTGAGCATGATGGCTTGCCCATGCATGCTGAGCTCATACGCCTGTGATAAGGCTGTGCCAGTCAGTCTGCCTGCCAACTCTTTGATGGGAAAAATCTTCTTTCTCGCTTTCTCACCCAACGCTATACTGTATGTGGACCCTGGAAAACTTTTCTCCTCTCTTTTGTTGCCTCTTTTGCTTTCTTTTTCCTGAAGTGATCTGCAATTGTGATCTCACATTACTCTTGTCTGCATATTTTCACGCAGTACCAGCAAAGGCTTTAGATTCAGACTTATCATATTTCCAAGTACTTTTTGTGACGCAAATTTAATCTGCCATCCCCAGAAATACTCGTCCTTCTTTTCTGTCTCATACTTTACGTGATCAAATTTGAATATTTGATTGCAGCAGAGATGTTTTTGTTTGTCAGGGGGAACTATTTTATGGAAACTTCTTAGACATTAAGAAACACAAGACCCAGCTGCTTCTGTACTTTCTTCCTTCTCACTCAGGTTCTGATCACCTCCTTTATTTGCTTTTCCATACTGCTTTACTTACTCCTTATCCGATGTGTTTCTAAAAATGTGATTATGTAAAGGAAGGGTGCTTAATTACTAAAGGATTATGTGTGTACAAACATGATCACACCTGTAAAAATCCTCAATGTGATACCAACAGGATCTGTGGAGGAAGATCCTCTTTCATTTAAGTAAAATAGTGCCTGTTTTTTTGGATTAGCTTCACTGTTATGCAGCTTAGGAGCTACATAAAGGTGGAAAATACAGGGTGGTGTCAACGCTGACGAGTTCAGTTAGCACTCACAGCCCGCCTTTCAGAGTTATTTTTGATTGTATTATTATAGGTAAGAAATTAATAAAGTAACTGCAACCTTGCACCATGACTGCATAAAGGCTACGGCACAAACTGTATACACAATCGTAAGGTCATTATTTGTAAAGGAGTTTACTATGTGGATATACTAATTAGTATGGTCATACAGAGTTTGGAATAGACATTGTGCTATATATGTCCCTTATCTATCGTTCTCTATCAATTATCAATCAATACAATGTTTTTACATCTTGGCATCTTCTCTTAACAAACTCAGGTGAATCCTGCATTTTTTATTGAATAACTCTAATTTTGATATTTTAGTGCAAACGATTAGTAATTGCCATGGTTACCCATAACCAACAGTGCACACAAAACCTATTATTATTATGTTTACAATAAAATTCTTCTCAACTTATCTGTAAATTAAAAAGAAGCCCACTGACTATACACACAACCAGTTTAATCGCAGACGCAAATTAGAACTCTGTATTTGAGATCTTGGTTAACCTGGACCGAATGTGATTGTAGGTGAGGTGAATAGTTTGTTAAGGGTCCTTGACACAGACAGGGCCCCCAAGAACCCCTGCAGCTGTCTCCCTAACCTCTCCCACACAGCTTCAGAACTCCCTCCACTGCTTATACATTCTCTCTTTCTTTTCTGGACCCTTTCTCACCTAGTCCCTGCAGAGTGACCTTTCATCTGTTTGAAGAGGAGGCCCCGAAATAAAAGGCTGGGAAGCATGCATAGATGGGTGTGCATGTGTGAGGTTTTTTTTTTGGGGGGGGGTTGATGTTGTGCGCCTCTCTCTGTGGGCTGTGAGGTCACCTGAAGGCCTCCACCAACTCCCCTTGATGTAAGGAGCAGGAATACAGGAAGGAAGGGGAATTGTGCAGTCAAAGACACAGGCCTCTCTCGGGCCTTTTCCATCTCCCCCGGCTGTCTGACACAAAGGCAGCAGGCATGACAAAGGAAGGAATACATGTGTACATCTGTGTGATGGAGATACTTAAAAGGATGCTGCTCCTGGACTTCCTCAAATATTTTGTTGAGTAGGATGTCGACGTGCCGGACTGAATAAGAAAGGGTAATACCTTGTTGTTATTTCCCGCCTTGGCTCTGGAGGGTTTGGCGTGGATTGACTGTGTGCGATTGGGATGGCTGCTCTGCTCAAGGTTGTAGCCCCAGATGACCCAGAGGTGGCGAGCTCTGCTTCAGATGAAAGAGAATAATATATATGTATGCATCAGGCAGGACAGGACCTGTCATGATAGAGCAGAGCAGAGCAGAGGGAGGGAAAGAAGGTTGGTCAGAGCCTCTTTGAAATTAATACCGTTATTTCAATTCATAATTCTTTATAAAACACATGATACAACACGGTACTTGGAAGTGCTTTAACCAGGTAAAACTTTTGGGTTATAACCCCAAGAGTATAAAGAATGCTCCAGTTGTTTTTAACCAAATATTCAGCCAGTCTGTGTATGGGCAGTGAAGTATTTCAGTACATTGTACCCTGAGGTACTGAGAAAAGAATGTAAAACTGAATCCGAAGGGTGAAAAATGTGATCACTGTGCTATACCTATAAGTGTGCACATGGCACTTTGCACACAGCCAATTGTGCTCGTCTGTTAAGCTTTTGCCAAATTTAATTACAATGTTAAAAAAAATAGAGAATATTTCAAATGATTACGAAGAGGATCCCACAAAAACTGCTGGACAATCTTATCCTGTCCATGCCCCATCACTGTCAGTGTGTTATGGCAGTCTTGGGTGACCGTACACCCTACTGATCAGTCAATGTGGGGCACTTTCGTCCAGTTTGACATGCTTCTGTTCACCCCATGATTTGCGTGATCGAACTTTCTTTGACTTTTCATTTGCTTTTCTGATAATCTTGTTTAATGAAATAAAATTGAATGCTTTTTTTTAAAAAACTAGCTTCATATTCATTTTGAAATATCCTCTAATTTTTGTGAGCAGTGCATATCTAACATGCAGAATACATATTAGTATTCTACTAACAAAATAATTCTTGAAAACATCCTTCAAAGATAAATAGTTTGTATAAATTTGTAGACTATGCCAGCAACGCATGCATGGTAGGTTCAGTGGATCTAAATTAAGTTGTGTAAAATATGTGTAGAAAAAAAGATATGTGTAGCATATTATTTTAAGCAATCTGCTCAATATGATGCCTCCTGTAGCTTTCTTACCCTGCTTCTGTCTCATTTCTCACTCATCCCTCTCTCACTCCCTCTCTCTGGCTGTTAGAGGGTTTGTCTGCCGTCAGTCCGTTCTCCCACGGGGAAGTGCAATAAACAGATCAATACAGTGGCCTTGCACACATTAATATCTGTCGCGCCGCCCCCAACCTGATCGCTCAGCTCCACACGCCAGCCTCGGAAATGGCCGCCAGCTCCCACGGGAACTGTCTAATTAAAAAAGGGCCGGAGGAGAGAGAAAGAAGGAGGGAGGGAGAGAGGGAGGTGCACAGGATGGATTTTCTATTTAACACCCTTTCATTAGATTGTGTGCTTCCTGTTGTGACCCTGTTAGTTTGGTAATGATGGGAGATAGGCTTGGCCAGCCTGCTATAGGGGAGAGAGGACGGCGACAGTCACTGCATTTGTGTGTGTGTGTGTGTGTGTGTGTGTATGTATGTGTATACAGTTTTCCTGACTTTCTTCTGGTCATTTTACCATACATTGGGATGAGCAAATTTTATCCTTAATCTATTGTAGTGGGGATGCAAGTATGATTGAGAATTTAATTATGTTTTCCAGTAATTAAGTGCTTTTGTTGAATTATGTCTCTATAGTTGGCATATATACAACATCATACAGTATAAAACACAAATTCAAATACTAAAACCAATATACACATGCACAAGGGAATGCAACAGACTTCAAATGATTGTCATGCTACAGCAGTTACCCAACCCACTAAAGCAAGTCATTTTGGTAACTTTTTTTGTGGTATTTATGTATGGTCATACCCACATGACCCCTCTGAAAAAATAGAAATCACAAATGCTTTCCTCTGTTAAGCCTTTTTACATCTAAAAGGGTAAATGATTCTGATTTAGAGCTTAAATGGCAAACACCTTTGACTACAACACTCATAATCCATTCTTAAAGTCTTGGACATACACATGCTCCATAAGACATTCCATAAGGATAAGATTTGGGTAATAACTGCTATAGTATGCCTTTTGTATATGCTAATTCAAAGAATCTTGGAAAAATGTTTGAATATTCAGACTGTGAAAATAAAGGGAAGCTTTGTGATTAGGCATGATTGATTCTGAAATGATGATTAACGTTAATTTGTTGGGTATCCTCAGAATTACTGCGTGTTCGTCAAGAGGTGATGAGTGCTATGAGGAACCCAGGAGCCATGGAGGCTCATCTCCCCTCTGCAGGCAGCTCTTCCAGCCAGCGGAGGAAACAAGGTCTACCTCAGCATCGGGATGCCCACTACAGTGAGAGGTATGAGTGTGCGCGCACACACACACACACACACACACATGAAATGTAAACAAAATGAAAACACAATACTGCCAAAACCAGATATATGCAAAATTAACAGAACTATTGAGCTCTGTGGACATATACAAGGTCAAAATGATCAAAGACATAAAATGTTTCAAAAATTTTTCTCAACACAACTGTGTCTTACCCTTCTTTCTCTAAGCCATATTATAATAATCTTTCTGCAGAGGTATTGAAAGTTCACTTTCACAACTCTAGACTTGTGGAGTAGAATAGTCTATGTGTGTGGATTGATTGCCCCTCTGCAGAGGTAATACCACACAGACACACTAGAAGACCACTGAAACACAGTGAGAAAAAGCCCTATTCTTTAAAATAACATGAATATTGCACATAAATAATAAACCCAACATCCGGATCTAATGAATACTTCATGGTGATTTTGAGTAGGTACCCGAACGATAGAGAAGAAAAGGAAAGAAATCTAAATTGTACAGTAAAGTCTAAGGGGATGAAGCAAAAAGGTGGAGGGAAGTGGATTTTGGGGACGAGTCAGGGAAATATGGGAAAATCGCTTTAATAGGATCTGATTGCCAGTGGGCATTACTCTTTTGCATCCTTGTCTGATTTGATCTTGTCAGGAGGTATTTATGGGGCTCTGGGCTTCGGCGGTCGTCCAGACGCCGCACGCCTCCCTCTGCTCCCTCCTTTTCTCTTTCCCCCTCTCAGCAAGGCTCTGGCGCTCCTGGCGCTGTAGTCCGCCTCCAAAGAAAGCCCAGGCAGCGGGAGTGGGCGGGTAATTGCTTGTCGATTATTTATGTGGCGCGGGAAGCCGAAGGATCGATAATGGGTTGGTGAGATGAGGCGGGAGGGATGGAGCGAGGGATGGAGGGAGGAATTGGGTTGGGGGAGGGGGTAGTGTGGGCGTTGTGTTCTCTTCTATGCCCTGACGGGAGCACAGCATGTGGCTCGGGCCAGTCAGCCACCCTTACTGTGCTCACCTGCCATAATTAGCCACACAGGACTACTGATGTTAACTAGGCCTGCATGCTCCCCTGATCTGGGATAAGGGGTGGTATTCAAGATGTTTTTGTTTATTTTTCCTCCTTTGTTTTGCTGTCTTGTTCCTCTGTCTTTAACCCTTTCTTGTCTGGGCCAGTATCCCAAACAGCCCATAGCTTTGGACTTCCTCACGTCTTGGCTTACTGGAAGGACAGAGTTGGTCATTCTCCTATCACTGCATGCAAGTAACACTGTCAAAGCACAGGGATGTCTGATTCGGCCTCCCTGTAAAGCATCAACTGAGAGCTGGATAGGCTGAAGGACAAAGCTGAAAACCACAACTCTAGCTTACCTTTCCATCGACTCTCCATAATTGATTATCCGATGGCCATTAGTGGCTATTGTTAAAAACAAATCATTACTGCAATCAATAGCTCTACAGCTCTGGCTGGCTATTTGTCTGATTGCATTTAGGGAATCTGCAAAGTAAATCCTAATGCATTTGGCATGTGGAGCGACGGTTGGAACAGACAGTGGTCTGAGGGTGGGAGGTGGGGGAATGGGAAAGAGAGCGTGAGTACGAGCCTCATGCATTTTAATGAACTTCCTGTGTAAATGTGTTCCTGTGGAGGCAAGGCGAGGCGAGGCAAGGCGAGGCAAAGCAGGCACGGCACGGCGAGCGGCTAATCCTCAGTGCTCCCCTCATTAAGCGCCGTCCTGTCAGCTCCGCTCCATTCCTCTCTCATCTCTCTCTGGCCTGGCCAGTTTAATGTGCGCACACACACATTGCAAGTGCACACACACACACACACACAGAAAACGCACACACACACAAACTGCTTACTGCTGCCACGTCTCTGCCACCACACTGACAGGTCGTCACACATGAGGGAACCGCCTGACTTCCCTTTGAAGTATAACATCTCTTGAGTTTCTTTTTAGGACAAATGTTTAATAGAAAGTTTGGTTTGTTTCATTGTGGTGAGTACTTAAACATAAATGAGGGAATTTAAATGGGTCACAGGGCTATTTTTACACCAAACAGTTCTAGGGACTAATTTGTGATGAAGTACTCCCTGAAGAGTTCCCCCAAGAATCACATTCGTTCCAGGGCCTTTCTTGATTTGTTTTCACTCTGTCAGTTGAATCGCCATGTGGCACTAAAGTGATGTGAATTTCGCAAAGACGAATCAAATTTACGTTGCGTCCCCTCTGTCGCATAAAGACTCGGTAAAGAGTAAGACTTACTTTTGTTAATTTATGCATAATTTCATATACATCATACCATATGTGTGATGTGCCATTCAAAAATAAAAACAATATATAGCATTTTTTAATTAACCACTTGCATAAAGACCGAAATGGCTTTCTTTAAAGATTACATTCATAACATAGGTCTTTGGGAAAACCATATAATTTTAGACCATTTGACTGCTATGACTAGCTTGATAAGACTGATGTTGTCTGACATTATTGCAGACAGTGCCATCTAGTGAATAGGAGAATATCACCACACCACTTAAGGAACTTTAAATTGGCCTTGTTCACATGTACAGCATACATCTGCCATTGCTCTTTATGTAACACAAGATATGGAAAGAATAGGCATTCCCTAAGCTCATAAGGGCATTATAAGAAACTGAGCACAGAAACACAATTACAGCAAGATTGCAGGTGTGAATGTGTGTTTATGCATATATGAGTGTGTCTGACTGTCTGTCTGTCTGTGAGAGAATGTGTGTTTGTGAATATGAGTGTGTGTGTGTGTATCTGTGTGCACAAGGTGTGAAAGAGTTAAGTCTCAGCATCAAAAACACGAGCCCAGCCCTCTCTTAGCACACCCCTCTCTCTCCAGCGTCTTAGGAAGCAGAATGAAACGGTTAAAATCTGCCTCCCTCTCAAATTGCTTCCTATAAAAGGAAAAGCACGTCTGCCGGGTACGTCTCCTCATGATTACAGCTAATTACGATCGAGCGGACGCCTCGCAGCCCCAGTCATGCAGCTTTAATTGACCGTTATTCATCTGCAGGCCACGCGGGGCGGCGCGGAGCATGGCGGGCCCGGCCAGCGCCACTCGGCCTAATTGTGTGGCCTGAGGGATTAGACCAGGTGATTACACACTTCACAGTGTAATTACATAAGCACGGCTGGGCTGCCCGCCCGGCTCCAGCCCCCAAGGTCATGCGTTGCCTTCCATGAGATTAATTGGCGCTGCCACCGAAGCGCAAGGCACCGGCGGAAAGCGATTATACGATTAGCATTAACATTTCAACAGCAGCCACGATCGATCCAGGGCTTTTTTTCTTCTTGCTGTCTCCCTCGCTCTCTCTCTCTCTCTCCATTCCCTCCCCCACTGTTTGGTTCTCCGTCTCTTTTTTCCTTTCCTATTTTTCTGGGGTTTTTTCTTTTCTTTCTTTTTGTTTTTTTCTGGGTAATGACATGCAAGGGTTATTTAGTTTGGGTGTAATGGGAGCCCACATAGAACAAAACAAAAGCTTGGTGCTTTTTCTTGCTTTCGCCATATCATGATCAGTTTTCCACTCATTGTGTTTTGATGCTAGTGTGTTTGTTTTTTCTGTGCTGCTTAGTTTCCCTCCCCCTGGAGCAACAGCCGCTCATATCCAACAACAAAGCAAACGCCTGTTCAGACCCTTTATGTAGATTTCATACATTCGGTGTGACCGTTTCTACAAAAAATACTGGTAAAATATCTGCTTAGTCACAATGATTCATATGTAAAAAATATACCAAAAAATCCCAACACCACCGATAGTCTAGCCAGGAATTTGTGGAAAATTCTAAGCATATTTCTATGATCTTTAAATGATTTAAAGAAAGTGCTTCCCATACACTCTGCCTGACACATTTCTACCTCTCGTTTAAATCTGTTTCTCAAAGGAGTTTTTGTCCGGTTGACGGTACCATGACAATCTCAAACAGCAATTTCTTGTTTTTAATGTCTGTCCTTTGCTAGCACATGAATTCAACCTTTTCCTGATTTTGTCACTCGCTATTTTGCTTCTCAGACTTTATATATAGTTCCATCAATACATTTATAACTACTGAGTATAGATTTCATTTTTCCTGTGCATATATTTCCTATAATATTTTAACACGTGATATCTACAGTACAATGTATCTGCACACTAAATCTAAACTTGTATAATACAGTATATCAGAAATGGGCATAAGAACTGACATTTGTGTTAAAATTGGTGTTTGTGGTAATGTGCTACAGATATGGTAGATATGCAGGAAAAATGCGGGAGTACTTTATTAATGCTCCCTTACTATCCTGCTGCCTAATTTCAGACCCTCATCTCATGTTTCAATTTAATATGATTTAGTTTTATTTTGTACATTGCTGTAATGCGACCAAACCTAGCACTTAATCCAGAGGAAGCAGTGGATAGAAAAAACTCCAGAGGGCTGGACACCCATGTTATTTTATGCATAATTTCATATACATCACACCATATGTCTCCTTTCCACTGCTGCCCCTGGCAGATTTGGTAAATATAAAAGAACTTGTGGATTTGCAGGGAACTGGTACAAATATATGCAAAGGCAAGATATAAGGACATGCAAGACATTTGGTGAGAGGGAGAGAGAGAGAGAGAGAGAGAGAGAGAGAGAGAGAGAGAGAGAGAGAGAGAGAGAGATAGTGAGAGAGAGAGAGAGAGAGAGGGAGAGAGGGAGGGAGAGACAGAGAGAGAGAGAGCGAGAGAGAGAGAGATAGAGAGAGAGAGAGAGAGAGAGAGGGAGAGAGAGAGAGAGAGAGAGAGAGAGAGAGACAGAGAGAGAGAAAGAAACAGAAAAAATCAAAAATAAA
>JAUZSU010056798.1:0-21061 GCA_034780255.1 Parotocinclus maculicauda | reverse complement strand
AATGTGAATGTGTTGTCAAAATTTTTCTTGTTGTAAAAAAGCAACCAAGAATGTTAATTAAACTCGATGCCTAAGATTCTGACAATATTTTAAAAATATAACACTACTGTGAAGATTTGGCTAAGGAAATCCCTCATCCAGATCAGAAAGCGGCTTCTTATCAAGAGTTAAATGTGTTATAAACTCTGTTGTTACAGGTTTACTGTGGCCCTCTCACGCAAACATAAACATGCAATTTTATTTAACAGACTGTATTGGACTAGACTGAAAGACATAAATTCTCATCAAGGACAAACACAGTAAGCACAGACTATGCAGAGAAAGTTGTCTATTGGGAAAACTAGTGTTTTCCATCTGTTACCATGCCATCTGCTTGCCCAGTTAGCAGTGAGAGAAACTTCAGCAGCTTAAACGTACATTCCCATTTGGACACAAAAAACCCATTGTACTATGTATTCTCACTTTTAATTAATGAAGGTAATATTAGCACAGAATGTGTGTGGTCATTTTCGGCTGCATTGAGCAATAGTATCTTTCGTTGCCATCTCAAGTTGTCAATGGGTATTATATTCAGAATGTTTGCATTAAAATTTGTAATTTTGCGGGGATATCCCATATGTCTTTGATTAACAGTTAAGAGTTAAGATTTTATAGCTACAGAAATTGTTCTTGTATACTTCACAACTGCTCCACACTGAAGAAAATTAATCAAAACAAAGAAACCAAAACCTACAATGTGACCCATAAAAAGGCAGAAAAAATAATTTACTTTCAATCAGTAAATCATGAATAAAACTTGCAAAGCCCAAATGTGATTCTCCAAATAATGCTTACATCCAGACATAACTGTAAGAGACTGAATGGGTGCACATACAATCGAGCTGGCTTCTTCAGAAGAACCCTAAGCACACACTACAAGCCAGCAAAGCACCACTACCTCTGACCAGCAAGGACAGCAAAAAAGGTATAGAGCAAAACGAATTATTAAATGGCTGGAGAAATTTCCCAAAGTGCAGTAAAACAGCAAATGTTTTAATGTGTGTTCTGAAACCAAAAAAGAAAACATGAACATACAATTCAGAAAATAAGTTTCTAAAGAGTAAGAGTTTGAAATGAGAGAGAAGCCACATTTCAAGAAATGGTAAAGACAAGTTAGAAAATAAAGTTAATACAAAAGGAGAAATAAAAAATCTGAAAGAGATAAAGCTTTAAGATTAAAATAAGAGGTTTGTAAAAGTGTGAAATCTTATAAAGAAATAAGAAGCTACTTTCAGAACATGTTAATGTTTAAGTACAATAAAGCACATTTAAAACAAGAGGTCCACTTAAGTCTGTAGTAACGTTTAAACGTCAAAAGTGCGAGCTATGAAAAAGTGTTTTCAGGATCAGGATGCCTGGTACATTTTTTTCCGAGATGAAAACATGCTGACCAGAGACCAGCACTCAGTGTTTCAGTGTTCTGGCTCATCACTGATTGAATGAGCTTTTTTTACCAGTCTTCTTTTTGCTGAAGCTTGAAAACTCACCTCTTCAAACAATACCTAGAATAATGTTTCATTAATCCTTGTACCTGCCTGTTTACATATTTTGTCAACTTTATCCTCAAGTTCATTATCGTTGTTATAATCTAAAGTCTAGGTGTGCGAATACTCACCTTGGTTATCTTGGGGTGCGTACACTTGCTGTTGATCCCATTGTGCTCGAGCCACATGCTCTGTGGGTGTGGGCAGTGCTGTTTGAGGGTGCAACGCTTCTCCCCTTTACACCACACACAGCCAAACAGTGGGTCAGCCTTCAGACACAGGCCACAACTCTCCCGTCTAGCATCACATTTGTACAAGTGTACTGCGCACACACACACACACACACACACACACACACACGCACATGGGGATCAATACATGCCATGCAAATAATAATCATACTATAGAAGGCAAACACATTGGTTAATAGTTGAATTGTTTTTAAAGTTTGACCCCATATGCCAACTGTAAAATACGACAGTTACTAATTACATATAAAGTATTAAGTGTATCACATAGCTAGGGTTAAAAACTGTTCTACATTTATTTTAACAATATAACGTATCATTGCAATTCTCACTTACATACACTTTATGGTTAAAATTTGTGGTGACCCAAGAATTACATCCAAAACAAGTATTAGCAAACTTTCTTCCCTATAACATCTAAGGAGTTTTTCCTTTCCACTGTCACCATAGGCTTAATCAATTGGGGCCCCTTGCCTAGTTTTTGTAAAGCTGCTTTAAGAGAATTCTTTACTGTAAAAAGCACATAAAATATATTAGAATATTTTTCTTTCCACTCATTCTACAGCTATTCTTTGCTTCTGGAAAATCCAGAAATGTTTTGTTTATTTTATGAATGCGCTACAAGTAGAAGGGGTGTCTTCAAAAACAAAACTATGTCTACATACTGTACCTTTATATAGTAAAATACTGGCAACTCAGGTTTGTCCAGACATGTTTTTTTGTTATTTGTCTGTTATGTTAGTGTAAATGATTACATATGTCTTTCTTTATAATACTTGCTTACCACTGTGTGCCACACATAAAGGGGATAAAATCCATTACAGTGCAAAAATATGCTTAACTTTTTGATATGACTGTTTTACTTAAATACAAAATGTTTATTTATGTATGCCATATAAATTGAATATTTCCATCCTATGATGTCAGCAGCACTCATAGCATGGTGAGTTGACTTCAGTCATTAGCTGAAAAATAATTACCTCTCAAGTAAGTACCCCAATAAAACAGAAATGGTGAGGAGCAGGACCTGCTGAACAATGTCTCACTGAACACAACCAAAAATACGAGCAAACATTACTTACCAATGCCCCTGCGTAACAGTTATTACTTTGGAAATGAATAATGTTTTATAAAGCACACATGTAATGTATACCTGTGTCAGGACTACTTTAATAAACCAGCACCATATGAAACATCAACTCAACCAAATAAATACAGTTAAATCCAACAAACCAGTTACAATAATTTAATTTCTTATGCCATGTCTTTCATTTCATTAGCACAATATTTTACTTTTACTTTATCCCTTTCTCTGGTCTTCTGCTGTTCCAAGTTGTGTTTTTATGACAACCATAACACACATTTATAAATGCCCCAAGATGCCCTGTCCACTTTTAAGGCACTAAAAAGAGCATTGGCTTTGTGCTTATGGCAAAGAAAGATACATCTACCTAAAAATCTCAACCCTCATTCATTCACATGTGCTTATAATTGTCTTGTGATGGGTCATTTGTCTTACTGGTATACCACAGAGCTCTGGTGATGGAGCTCAGAAATGCATCCTTAGCTGCATTTAGCCATTAAAATCACAGCAGGACTGTAAATGTTAAGGGACATTTGCCTTTCTTGCAATTATATAAGCTTCTAAAATGATATGTGTCTTTGTGCAACTCAATGCACAGAGAGAAGTCTGCTACCAATGTACATTTGAGAGCAGCACTGTCATACATCACACACAGCTGGCATCACAGCCTTTATTTGAGCTGTCTTCGGTTGTGCAAAGATGTCAGAATGTTCTAACATTAGCTTGTCACTTGGGGACTATAAGAAATGAAATGTGTTAGAATATGATAAGCTTGTATGGAGAATAATATCAATTGTGACTACTATCATCAGCATCTTTAACCGGTAATCTGCCCCTATACTATTCTCTTTTTACTATGAGCTATTAGCACAAATATTCTCAAAGATATAAAACATGATTTTTGATGCACTACATGGTCTAAAGTAGAGTCGTGGCTCAAAGTTTTGAGAATGGCACAAATTTCTTCTGCTGTCTCTGTTGTTTTCTTTGGAACATTTTGTCAGATGTTTCTATGGTATCATGAAGTACAATTATAAGCATTCCATAGGTTTTTTCATAATATTTACAGTGTTGACCCTTCTTTAAAACTTCTGCTTCTTGGTATGTTGGATATCAGCTTCTAGGCAAAATCTTTTTTTGGTTTTTGGCTTTTCTGGGTTTTTTTCTAACGACAGTTTATTCATGGGATTGAGATCTGAGTTTCCTAACCTTGGACCCACAATTTCTATGTTTTGTTCTCTGTGCCATTTGGCCTTTTTGCACCATGTTCGGGAGCTTTTGCTTCGCTTTTTCCGCCTTTTAGTTTGTTTCTATATCATTTCCCCATTATTATTATACGCTGTGGCATTTCTTGGTCCCCGCATCTTTGGGTCCTGCATCTTTGGGTCCTGCATCTTTGGATCCTACCCAAAACCGTAACACATTGTTACAGAACTGATTATTTTACGCTGCTTCAATAGCTCAGGAGGTAAGACTCTGAACTACTAATTTGGATATATGCATGTATTATATATACGTATTCAGATTCTGTGAGTTCAAATCCCAACACCACCAAGCTGCTCTTGCACCACTGAGCATGTCCCTTAACCCTTAACTCCTCAGCTCAGTTGTAAGCCGTTTATGACAAGTGTGCCTGCTAAATGTTACATGTATATGCTTATTGTACTCATAATATATGCATCTCTACTCATCTACTGTAATGTAAATGTATACAATATATGCTTATAACTTGCCTGTTTCTCTGATTTCAGGTGACCATTAGTAATTTTACACTTGGTTTATTCATTGTTGCTGCTGGTGGTGGTTGTATTGAATTTTAAAATGTAGTTTCTAGATTACTACCATTTTAGACCCAGTGCTATTTATATTTCATTCGTTCAAAATATCAGCTTTGTGCATTCAAAATGTCAGTGTATGTAGGTAGTATATGCAAATCAAATCGACTACACATCCCACATTTTTAGGACCAGTGATTCTATCTAACTAATTATTTTCTGTTGTTCTGCATGCTGTGTACATTATGCTGACAGTCAAGTGTGTCTGTGAATTTATAATACCACACCCACACAATCCCACTTTCTTTGGAAAAAGAAAATAACAGCACAGAAATCACTGTGATAATCCTGCAGTAAAGCCACACATATGAGTGTGATGTGAAATATTTTTTTAATGTGCTTGAGACCTGCAGTGGGCCATATGTTCTCTGTCTGCTTTGCAAAAATCCAACTGGATTGTTGGTAACATACATACAAAAGACCAGATAAAGTAATAATAATGTATCCAAATCTTTTGGAATTATGCTGATGAAACCTGAAACTTCTATGCATCCATCCATTCATTTATTCATTGCTATCGGTCGATAAAACATTAATTACTATAAGCTGTGGGTGGTCAAATAGCTATATTATTAAGAAAACATGAAATTTGGATCCATGGGTAAGACATAGCCAGATCCACCTTGACCAAAGGTCAATACATTGCTTTGCTTGTTTGTTTAATGTCGCTATCAGCAAGAGTGGTCATTTCAGCAACACATACCAGGTTAAATCTATACCCAAGGATACATTAAGTCTAGTCATATAAATACACTCAAGTCATTTAGCAATTCATCAGATAAACAATTAATCGAACACAGTCTTTTGACTGTGGGAGGAAATCGGAGCAACATTAAATTAGTAAATTCACACAGACACGAGGAGGACATTCAGACTCTACCCAGAGGGGACCCAGACCGCTCCTCGTTGTGATTGAACCTGGGACCTTCTTGCTCTGAAGAAGTAGTGCTACTTACCAAGTCACTGTGCCACCTCAACATTGCAAAACAGAAAACAGTTCCCGCTTTTTAAAAAATGCATAATGTATTTCACACATGCATAATTGTCATGTAATGACTGAGATAACTGCACAGCTGTAACTTAAAACAAGCCCTGTTTTTCTGACACTCATTGTGTGTCCTTTACTCTAACGCAAAGTATAATTGAGCAGGTTTCAGACATTACAGTGGAACTTGTGTTGACTGTAAATGAAGTGATATATGGCTGTGGAGCATGCATATCATGGTGTCTCTCTCTCCATGTCTGGGTGTAAAAAGAAAAGTTACGAAAGTGGTAGAAAGTGAGATGATGGACTCCTCTTGTTATGGAGGTGGGATGTGAGAACTCACCTTTGTTTTGGGCTGGGTTGTCAATGCTAAAATCTCCATTCCAGATGACTGTCAGGTCTACAGGGAGGCTGCTCATCTCCATTCCTTCATATGAGTACTGAGAAAATAAAAAAGAGAGATAGAAAGAGGTACTTTGAGTAATTGTGTTCAGATGGAAAAAGCTTTTATCAATTTTGCCAGAGTCAAAAAGAGAGCTGTAGAGAGAAGGACCCTTCAAATGTCACACTCATGATACAACAAGAATGAGTACATATCCTAGACTTTCTAACCCATCTGTTGTTCTCAAAATATCATATTCACGCTCTTTAAACTGCAATAAATATTAATCCTATTACTTTTACTGATGTATCCTCACCTCTTTCAAACATGTCGGTCTGAACTTAGCTCTCTTCTTTGCCAGCTTATGCAAACCAGCACAATCACTTGTAATATTTATGTTTAGATTAGGGCTTCTCAATGACTCTTTTTATGTATATAAATTCAAGTGTTACGCTATGACAGTTAATATTATGAATATAACTCACATAGTCAAACAGTGTACTAGATTCATAACATATTAGAGTGCCGATTTTTTATCCTGCAGCTGGAACAAAATGTACTGTAGAGATCAGAGATATGCTAACTAATGACCTCTGAGTGCTCTTGCGTCCTCCAAGTGTATACAGTTGCAGTTGTAGTCCATCTGTTTCTCTTTCATACTTTTATTCTGTTCTCTAATGCGTAGGATCCCTATATATTTGGGTGGGGGATCTGATGTGTGTGCATGAGTGGATCACACACAGCAGTACCATTGGATTGTTCACTCAATGTGCAATCTATTAGACATCTACCTTCTTGCTCAAAACTGTGGGTGTATCAGAGACAGCAGCTCATCTCATGTTGCACAGTTTTCCGTAGTCATCTTTGAATATACATTTTTCATTGGTGGACTATTCACAGCCCAGCAGTGACACTGATGTGTTTAACATTCCAAAGCACTGCTGTGACTGATCCACTCAAACCTGCACAACACACACTTAAGAAGGGTGGAGAATAATCCTCCACTCAAATAGTACCTGACCTGTCGTGGTCCTGGGGGTCCTGACTATTAGAGAACACTGTAAAGAGGACTAACAATGTACAATATAGGGGAAACAAACAAATGGACTACAGTCTGCAATTGTGTAACTACAAAGTGCATCTATATGGTAGGAGGATGTGATAAAAATGTAAAATTTCTAAACAAGAGGCATGCCTAATAAAGTGACTGGTGAGTAAATGATTGAAATATTGTAGTTTTTATTGCAACTCAAGAGGCCAATCAGTTATGTCCTTAACACCAATGACTTCATAACAGTAGTAGTTTCACGTAGTCATCACACTAAAATTACATACTTCCTGACTCAATATATTACAACCACCTGGGGGTACCCATATATAGTAGTTAGCCCAAACTCACTGAGGTGTTCTGGCACTGCACACTGGAGCTGTTGAAGCGGAGGGCTGGGACTCTCTGCTCGACCCCCTGTATGGTAAGTACACACTCGTAGCCACGCTGACCTGACTGTGGCTGGGGCAAGTTCTTGGCACGCAGGGTGATGGGCTTTACCACGTTCACAGGCACCAAGATCCTATCAGCAGGCAGCAGCTGAGGACATTCCTGAAGGGGTAGAAAAGAGACTGGGTCTGAGTCACAGCAATTACAGCCAGCACGCCATTGAGAATAGCACAAATCTAGGTCTTTAATAAACCATATGAATAAAAAGGCTGTTAGCATGGTTAATTTGATTTTTGTCTTATTTAAATGTAATTATATGACTTCCCTGTTTTTATTGAAGATCATTTCTGTACAAAATATAAGTTCGTTCTTAGAACCGAAACATATGAAATGCTTTACAGCTGCTATTTTAAAACATTATTTGCTATTACAGACTGTGTGTAAAAAAATAGAAAAGGCTGTTTTATATATTGGCCACATTTGCTACCAGACTGGAAATGAGTTGTTATCTGAAAAAACGTTAATGAGGAAAGTACTACAAAAGACACACCATATATGAAAGGTTTAAAGAAACTGGAACTAATATGGAACTAGTTTTGTATATGAATAAGACAGATAAATTCTTGTAGGTAACCATATAGGCAGCCAAGCAAACATGTGACATAAACACACACACACACACACACACACACACACACACACACACACACACACACACACACACACACACCACATACAAACTATATTAAAACCCACAAGAAAAGGGATACATTTCATATTTTACTGTGGCTGCTGCAAAGCAAAACTGGGTTTATATTTCATTCACAAAATTTCAATATAAGTGAAACACGAAGCCAATGGCACAAACAGAAAATAAAGGTTTAATGATTGATGTCTGACCTTCACATTAACCTCAATAGAATCTGTCACATAGATGAAGTTGCCAAACATATAAGACCAGTAGTGTTAATACTTTTATGTTGCCATTTTCTGAATTAAAAACATTGTTAATTGTTACCTATCATAAAGTCAGCATACCAATTTAAGTGAATCTGACTGTCAGGGACTCTCATTTACATTTACAGCATTTAGCAGACACATATTAACTAAAACATCAATATTCCTAATTTCCATGTCTGAGAATCTACCACAATTCGACACCACCTCAAGTGTAATCTGTCAAAACTTTTCCAAAATTCACGAAGAGCTGTAGGTATGAACACAACTGGCTGATACAAACACCTTGGAGATTACCCAGACTTTACCGAGCCAGACTCCAAGTACAAAGTAGAATACACAGAATTCACTCTTGTGAATACAGAGCCGCTAGAGTTAAGGAGAATTCACAGCACCGGCTGAATGTGCAGGACCGCAATGCACATGTAAAAACTTGAAACACTAATGGAGTCGTATTGTACAGGGAGTCCCCGATTTCCGATGGGGTTACATTCTAACAAATCCATCATAAGTTAAATGTATTGTGAAGCAAGGAGTTTTATATATAGTAATAATATTATTATACTATTTAATATGTATGCACTATTAATATGTGCTTCACTCCTATAGTTCACTCAAAGCATTGCGAGCACAAGCACAGTTGGCTTATTCCATATTTCCCAAACACAGGCAACTTAAGCCCTAATTAAGGCATGCAAAAAATTAGGGAGCGCAGGAACATCTTTGACTGTACTCTAAATCTGTGAAAGGCCCACTCTGGAAAATGTCCAAAATTGATTCTCAAGGAGTTTTGGAGAGTTCATATTTGAAAACGCCAGAACACCTGATTTTATAGTACTATCCTATTTGAGGATATTAATACGGACATTCAAAAAAACAACATAGTAGATTATTATTATTAATTTCTATTATAGGTTATTATGGAAGGTTCTGTACACAACACTCGCTTACTGCTTAAAGTCATCACACCACAACATCCTTACTGTTCAAAGTTGTTAATGGAAGCCAATCGCTACAGTCATGTTCCTGTTGGAAGTATAGACTTATGAGGCTCAAATCTGGACTTACGTTTTCCACGCAAACTACTGTTTGGTGTAGTGTATCTCTACCTGTCATTTGCCCTTTTAGAAAACTGAAGTACATTTTAGCAGAATCACCCCAAATGTATGAACAGGGTTTTTTATTTTCTCATTTTCTCACAAGCAAACTTATCAGTTGCATTCCAACTGCTATAGACCTGTCAACAATTGCAGTTTGTGATGCTTTTCAGTTTTATGAAACACTTTTGAAGTGTATCAGAGGTGCCACTTTTCTCATTCTCCCAGTTATGGGGCATAGCACCTTCAAGGTGCTTTTTGGCTTACAGTGATAAGAGGCTTATAATCAGTATGCATTTCACTGTGAGCCAAGCACGAGGTGTGAAAGTTTATTTGAAGCCCAACACCTGACTTGAATGCTCTGTTATTTCAATTACACATATCCAAAACACAGCTGTTTCCAGTGACAGTTTAACCTGAGTATCTTTTATTTTGACTACACTCTGTATCATGTAACATTAGCCATTTTTATGCAATATTTTACATATACAATGTTTGTTTTTTTTCTGTTTCAGTCTCTCATTGTGCTATGACCATTGTACTGATTTAAAGACTTGAGGTATAATTCTTAATAGGCAGAAAACTGTGGAAGTCTCAAAGAACTCCAGGACCTATTGCATTCAGCACACGCCTGCATTACAGACACATTCACGAACAGATACATTTTTCTCTTTGATGTACAGACAAAGAGAACACATTAACATTCATAAACGGATGTTAAAACATACCCACCCACACACATAATTGTTTTTCTAAAATGCCAGGACATACAAAAAAATTAATACACACAAACACTACAATTTACATATCCCCATTTATGCAATTCATCGCCCACATGGGCATGCAGAATTAGTCATTAGAAATACTGTAGTTAGCTCTATGATAGAAAAGTAAAATGACTGTATATGTTATATTTTTTCCCAGATGACCCTACATTCAGACACCTAAATCAAAGAGAAAGGACAAAAGTGCATCACGTAAACCTCCTAGAACTGAACAGACTAGAATAAGTAAGGCTTTTCCTGACACATCTATTTTAAATGCTTATTTTATACTATAAAGTCAGAGATGTTTTTTTTGCTTGTGTAACTTTATCAAACATAAAAAGTACACAGAAACATAAAACTACATGCTGGTTTACAGTTAATACAAGCATTGTTTGTGCTTCATTTTGTTAGGGTCAATTACATCATGGGCCTACACAAATAAATTCCCACATATCCTTTACTGAACCTCATTTGAGGATTTGCTGGCATGCTTTGCTATATATTATGTTATGATGCGTACATGTTTATTATCAGTAGTTGTAATAGCAAATAAACCTAAACTCTGTTCCTGTCATCTGTTATCATCACCCTGAGAATGATACTCTCCTGTTTCTCCACCTTTGCCTTCTGTATTTGGTAGTACAGTTCATCCTCCTCTCCCTCATTTCCTCTATTTCCAGCTTCCTCAATTGATGGATGAGGCCAAGCCAGTCTGGCAGTTTTATGTGGGTGAGAGATTGATAGTAAGCATAACAGCAGAATAACTGAAGGCTGGAAGACCTTAATTTGGAGTTCTCAGTTTTTGTCATGACACTTTATTAGGCTTTTTATGCAGTTTAACAGAGAGAGCAAATTATGAATAGAAGTAAGGGAAGATGACAAATATGAGTGTTGAAGCTATTTATAATTATGATTATTTGCATAAAGGCAGAGAAAATGCTTATAATGGTTTTCAGTTCACAAATTCCTAATGTTTTATTATCAGACATTAAAGAAAATGGCACAATCTTTCCCTTTGAGTTTCCATCAGGCCCCAAGCATCAACATGCCTACTTTTGCACAGATTTGCATTCACATATTCAAAGTAGGCCCACAAAAATCCCATTCAAGACTGCTGCTGTGGTATTCAAGATAGCTGGCACAGGCTTTAAGACCTCACAGACTATATATTTAAATATACACTCATTGACAAAATAAAAAAAAAACTCAGTAGGAGTTGTTGTAATCAAGGCAACCTTTATAAGTATGAATGTAATGATGATACACATAAGTGATTACAATTTTATAGTAAAAGGTTTATTGGGGAAAACTGTACAGTTGAATGGAGTACCTGTTAGGCCACCACTAGCCTGGATACATGGTGAGATATGGCATTGGAGGCTAACGAGTTAGTTCAGCACCCAGCTCAGCCCAGTGCATAACCACTGAGCTCCACTGTTCCTGTCCCGATTAGTTCACCTTGCTTGCTACCAAAATACAAATACACTGGGTTTGATAAAAATTGGACTCAACTGATTAAAATAATTAAATTAATTATTTAATTATATTAAAAAACACAGACTAAAAAGGTATTAAATCTACTATCACTTCAGACCACAAACTGGGAAGATTTACTATACATCTCTAAAGATTTATTTATACGCTTAGTTGTATGAATCTTTCAGCAATGCACACATACATGCAGAGGATCAGCATTGCCATTTCCCAGTACCTTCTGTGACTGGTGGTACCCACTTACTTTGTGACAGCACTTAGTCTTAGGATGTCATTTTAGCTTGGTCTTTTAAAAGTGCTTTGACCCTTTAAGAAAGCAGCACCACTTTGGTCTCGTTAAGCGGTAGCATGCACAGATGAACAGTTGAGATGCAATGGATGGCGTCTGGTTTTGGAGTTTCCTTGCCCTGATCGGGTGTGGAACTAGACAGTGCAACAGTTAATGTTCAGTTCTGAATGCAGCTAGAGTACACAGCCAAGCAGCAGACCTGAATGTGGCTAGCAGCAGTTTGGGGAACATTATGATTTTATGATTTATCATGACAACATGTTTGTCATAATTTGCAAATCCTATTTATGTAAAAGCTCCATATAATACATACTTTATGTATCATTTTCAACATTTCCACTAATTAGGGACGTAATCTATCAGGTTTAAATTAGCACTAAGGCCAGACTTTTTTGATTGCTTGTTTTGCAGATCCGCCGACGATCATATTTGAATAATAATTTGTTTTTTTGGTATTTCTCAGATCCGCCGCAGCACCAATGATTAAAATTCGAAAAAAAAAAAATATATATATATATTTATCTTTTTCCGCCCTTCGAAGAAGAGCCAACCGTTTTCTTCTGTTCATTTGATTTTTTTTCCCAGATTCACTTTTATTTAATTGTAGGTTAAATAAATTTTATTTTAAGATAAACATTTATTTTTATGTCTTCCTCCTTCCTTGTATTGATTCCACATAGTCCTCGAGAAATTGAATTGCTGAAAAAGAAAGATTTATTTAGATTTTGTTTTCCTCCCTCCTCAGTAGATTCTTAAGTAGGGACACCCGAGAAACAAGCAATAGAAAATGTGTGGCCTAATTTAAATAAAATTTTTAACTTTGCCTCATCTCATATATCTAGGCTTCTCCTCTTCTATTTTGATTTTCCTTCTTCCTGTGCTCACCCAATTTTCTCAGTGATTTCTGGTGCTCTCAGCTTCTCAGACAAAGCTGAAGGCAAAAAAAAACTGCAAATGGCTGCAAATTGACATTTTATAAGACGAGAGGAAGTTCAACAGATCGATCTGCCTACATCATTTCTGCATTTCTTCTTTTCCCCTTCTTTTCTGCTTCCCATCTTGCTCTCTCCCAGCAGTTCTATTTTAACGTTTCCTCCTTAAATCCATTTTATACCCACTCACAACTTCTACAAGTATCTATCATAACATTTAGTTTTGCTGAAAGTTTGCTAACAATAAAACAACAACACTTTTTAATCAAATTAGGTAACACTACATGACTGAACAGAAAAACTATACAGTAAAACTGTATATATACGAAATGGAAAAGCGTTTACCCTATTAGAGCCATTCTTAGCTGGGAGTACACGAGTATATAAATATGTGAGTGCGTGGGATAGTCTGCATCTTCACTAATCATGCTGACACTAACCATTCCGAAGGGGTCTGTGAGTTCATGTGTACATAAGGAGAGAGTTAGAACTCCCTTCCAAGTGTGTTGATATGCCCAGTGATGACTCATGAGTGGCAAAATGTGTGCTTTTACAAAGGAGGCACATACACATTAATGGTAATGACCAAACTCTGTCATTGAAAGTTGGGCAAAATAAAAATGTACCTGATACTAAACAAGTTGCTTAAATTATACTATGTATCATTATGGTGTTATATTGCAATGAATGTCATGTCATTATATCATCCATCCATTATTATTTTTCAACCCTCCCTTTCTTTCCAGTTATATCTTGTGTGTGACTACTGATGCCAAATGGCTTATGAAGTCTACAGCACTGCTCTCTCATCCCTCTCTTTCTTCCTTGTTTTTTTTCTTGTTCTCTTTAAGCCCCAAAGCATAAAACTGGTTGGGTGTCTGGCCCAAGCAGATGTGTTATTTAGTCATGGTGTGTTCTGCCAGAGGCTAGCTAAGGGAGGCGAATGCTACCGCCCACTGACATGAGTCGACATGGTTGTATTAGCCTGAAGAAGACTGGAAGAAATGAAAGAGAACTTGAGGCTTAAACCTTGAATTTGTAAGTGCAACCAGCGATCAGTCTGCATGATTGTCCCATTATTCCAGTCTCGGAAATCTCTAAAAATGCTGTCAAAGACAAAGGATGGCAGAAGCAGGTGGAAAGAACTACTGGGTAGAGGAAACATGCAGGTAAATTACAGATTTCTTAGTTTGTTCAATAATGCCTGTCTTCACCAGCTGTATCCCTATAAATAAGGAACGTCTTTAAAGGTCAAAGTCTTGCATCCAGTGAGCATTTTAAATTATACTGATTAAAAAGATACAGGTTTGATGAAAGGGGTTATTGAATTATTCAATGCAAAGGAGACAAATTATTTGGAACACCAAAATCTAATGGAACCAGATGTGATCTCATAATGAGAATACACATCTGGAGATGCATGTGAAGCAATTTGTTGTAAAGATGGGTGGGAAACTACACTGCTCAGAAAAATATGGGATATATCATTATTGGAGATTTAATTATCAAGTATCCCCTAACTTTTGTAAACAATATATTTGCCTGGGGTCAAATTCACAAGACAGTTTAAATGTCATAGTAGCACATTAAAATGTTTTAATAATATTAAAGAATTATTCATTGTTCAATTAAATTTAATATAAATAATAATTATTTTATAATACATATTTGTAGCTTTCTTTCCAAACCAAGGATTGCTTTACAATCCAATTGCAAGATAAGAAGTTACATACATTATATGCAGTTTGGAAACAGTTAAAGAAATCAGTTAGATCAGTATTACCTGACCAACAAAGGGTTGTTGTTACATTGCAGAGATGTCCAATACACAGCACTTAAGCATCTAGCAAAGCTGTGTTTTATGAGATCACATTACAGTAAAGAAAATATTTCCTGGGCAAACACTATTCAAATAAACCAGACTACACAAACACCCCAAGAAAATTATGGCACAGGTGATAAAAATGACGGGTGGCTCTCACTAAGAGAACGTTTAGGCATGTCTGATCTGGATTTTGGTCTGAGAATAGTCTGTAGTGACCTTTGACAGTGTCTACTACCTGGAATAAAGGACAGAACTTCATTTGCCGCGGGTCAGTAAGAAAGGTCAGTTAATTTAAATGAGCAATGGTGATTCATCATTGTGTTCAATTCAAATTTCTGAAGTAAACATCCAAGCTCATTACATCAGAAATCAGTAGGTGGCAGAAATTCAAACACCATGGCCTCTCTGTATCGTGGATTAGTGAGATCCAAATTAGACTCATTAGCCAGATGAAACTCTTAAAACAACAGTCATTCAAAAACACATGTTAAAGCCTGATCCCCGCTTTTGTGAGCCAGTTGCTGGGAAGACAAAAGGAAATCCCAATATAAGCATAGGTATTACTGACTATGTTAGCCAGTAGCCAATTAGAAAGGCAAATCTGGATATACAGAGATGATAAATGTTAATAAATGCTAAGCACTAGTGAACAGCCATTTGTCTGAAGCCCACAGTAATACTGGAGGGTGAAAACCTTACACAACAAAGAACAACTCAACTGAAGAACAGCAATGTTATGTACCAGGATACAGAGACTCAGGTACATACTTTGCAACAATTAAAATTGTAACTACTTTGAAGTACTTTGAATACAGACAGATGTGTGTAGTTAAATTGACAAATCTGTAAAAACAATGTTGACCAAGAATTGCCATCCAGAGAAATACTGTATATCAGAGCCATTTCTTGTGATAATGTAAGCATTGCTTATGTTGCTAAGGGGCTGCAAGCACTTGTGGTCTGCGAGTTGCCATAGCAATGTCAAAATCATCAGTCACACCAACACAGAGGTTCAATACTAGTGGAATCCTCAATTTTCACAACAGCCTTGATTTTGCGATTTTGCTAGATTCTTGCAGTGATCAAGAGAAGTCTGCTTTCTGTATCTTTAGACTACCCAGTCTATTATTTACAGGATATAATAAAGGTTGACTTAGGTTTATTTCATTAGCTACAAGTGTTAATGTGACCCTATTGAAGTCAGCAGCTCTGACAATCATAAATCATGACTCACCTCTTGCTGCTTGACCCTCCCCTCTTGGAAAGAGCAGCTTCGGGGATCATGGGTGCAGGTATGGCGGTACTTGCACCAATGGCATTGGTATGGACTTCCAACACATGACAGACACCTGATACCACAAGAAATTTTGATAAAGAGAGATTAAATTAAAAAGAAATTACACACAAATTGGTCAAACATTTACATAAAAGCATAACTCACGACTTATGCACACTGCAGTTGTAGAAGACAAAGCTTGTGTTTGCAAAAGCTAGACCAGTTTCCTTAGACTTGAGGTATAGTTGCACAATCTGATGGTCACCTGTAAAGCACAGGAAGTCATTTCGTTTGGATTTGTTGCTTTCCAAGGGAGTAAAAGCAGTCAACCACTCAAGAAGATTTGTGGATATAAATGTTCAAAACATTACTATTAGTCTAACTCTATACTAACAGTTTATCCTGTATTGCTATCTCTGAGAGCTACATAAGTAAGCACTAGACTCATAAACACAAATGTGTATGTGGCAGGTGCAACTGTATTCTTAGAAAGTCTACAGAGAGGAGTCCACCTGCAGAACAAAATGTTTTTGCCCTGTGATCCTTGAATATAAAACATCTATGTCTACCTAAAAGTCTTTCAAAGTCCCTTATTTAAAAAGGGAGATTAGAAGGAAAAAGATTGAGGAAGCTGTACAAGTTGATGAATGTGTGGCACAAAGGGATTTTCAGTGTTCTTTTGTCAGGGCTAATGAAGAACCTCATGTTTAATTCAATGAGTTGGACGCCGACATCTCCCCTCTCAGAGGAAGAGCATGCGCCTCTCTTTGTCACCCTCCCTTGTTTTCTCTTTATCTCTGTCTCTTACTCACTTACACTCTATTGCACTTCTTCCTTAGCACCCCTGTCTGTCTCTTCTTCCTCAGCATCCTCAACAACGGGGAAATCATTCATCAATCACTGGATAGTACAGCTGACAAAGAATCTGTCCTAATTAGTCTACCTAAATGTTACCTTGATGGCTGGTATCTCAGGCGTGCATGTGTGTGTGTAACTCTGACATATCCTGCAGTGTCTACATCCCTAATGAGTCACACAAGACATGTACGGTTACCATGACACTAAGGAGACGAGAGGAAGAAAAGGGACGGGGAGCTTGTTAGTATATGACCTTCCTCTTCATCTTTTCTCCTTATACCAGTATGTGTAGGTGAGCTAGCCCACACTAAACCAGGCTGAAACTATAAGGTTGAGCAGGTTAATATGTTTATATTGGCCTGACTTCTTATTTCATCCTCATGGGTCTTAATTACTCACACAAACCCTGATAAAGCCAGGCCACCAACTCTTAATTGCAACAGGCTACCACTCTTTACTTTTAACACCATGTCTATATGTCTCAAACATCCTTCCTTACTTAGGAATACAAAAACAACACAATGCATAAATTGCAAGTGAACATTCTATTGACTGATAGAAAGTGACTGCTTCACGTTCATTGAAATAAAATATGCCTTATTTATACAACACTATTCCCACTCATTGAGGCTAAGTACCATCAGATGTTTCCTCAGAGACATTTTACAAAGATATTTTTAAATTGTAGCGCATGCAAAGTCACTGGAGATTGATGCATTTGAAGGAAGGTGTTAACTACACTTACATTAACTCTGCACATGACCAAACAAAAGTCTTTGTATTTATTGTATTTTTCATTAGTAGAAGAGACTGAAATGCAATCCTTCCTACTTTTTGTGGAAAATGTGGTTAACTGGATTAACTGGCAGTAGAGATGTAAAGGGGAAACATAGTTTGTATATTGTCAGGAGACCTCAGTATGTAAAATATTACATTTTTGTATTATTATTTACTGCATTGATAACACATGCAACATGAACAGTACAAAAAGGCATCCTTCACATCGAAAAAAAGAGCACACACTCTAATATTTAATTGTGCCGCCTTTAGCTTTGATTACGACATGCATCCGCTGTGACGTCGTTTTCACAAGCTCCTGCAATGTCACAACATTTACTTTTGTCCAGAGTTGCATTCATGATCCAAGATCTTTTATTGATGATGAGAGATTTGGACTACTGCGCAAAGTCTTCTCCAGCACATCCCAAAGTTTCTCATTGGGGTCTGGCCAATTCATGTGTAAAAATAATGTCTCCTGAAACCACTAGTTCTGCCATCTGGGAATATGCCCATGCTATCAGGAAAGAAAATATCCATTGATGAAGTAATCTGCTTGTTTCCCCACTGCCCCCACAGGTTTGTACGGTAGGCACTAGGCACAATCTCAGTCACCATTATCACTTCAGTCGCAACTCTTCTTACCCTGATGTGCCCATCACTCTAAAACATTGTAATTCTTGACTCATCAGAATACATTACCTTCTTACATTGCTCCAGAGTGCAATCTTTATTCTCCCTATCAAATTAAAGCTTTTGCGGTTTAGGTTCACTGACAAGTGGTTTTCTTAAGGCTATTTAGATGCTAACTCTGCTTGATGCATTCGAATAATATGGCCATTCTAAAACAGTTTAACATCTTTTCTATGACCTTTTTTGGCCAGGCAGTGTATGTTAGTTTTTTTTTTGTTTTTTTTTCGATAATACTGAGTCTACGATTTAAAGGTATTACCTCTAAAGGGTGGCATCTTTATTATTATCATACTTTTAAATTATGAAAAATTACCCAGCCGATGACAGCTGTCCAGATGTCAGCATGTTTCGATTATCTTGTGGTTAACCAACCAAGGTGATGAACAAAAGAGATAGGGGTGATAAGAGTGAGAGAAAGAATATGTTTATCCTTTCTCTATCAGGAATGAATGCTGTCAAAACAGTTCTCAGACTAAACAGCTGGGAACATGGAGAGCATCATCAGCCAAGAAGATTTAATCACTTCAGCTACAAACTCTCCTAAAAATTTAAGTGCCAGTAGATCCTCAGAGGGATAGAGTGACAAAAAGAAAGGAGTGCAGTGAATGGGGAGAGTAAGAGACCGCGATAGGAATGAAGATGGCAGCAAAATGCCCGTCTAGCCGTCTAGCAGATGATTATTTACTCAGTTATAATTGTCTTGCGGCGCTAGTCAACAGCTTCAGGTCAGAAAATGAGAAACAAAAATAGCTTGTAAATCTCTGTCTCTGCTCTCGGTTGTCTCTCCTTCCTTTACCTTCTGCCTCTCTGACTACAACTGCAGTTTCCCAGGAGTCTGGGACACATTGTCCCATCCAGCCGCTCCAATTACTGTCCCGAGTGAGTAAGACACGAGCAGGGTTAAATTGCTTGACTTTGAGGGCTTGTGTTTGTTATGTGTTTATCTCAGTTCAGACTCTGATCTTTTTCCTGCTGACACCATCCTCAGCAGTGCAGCTGTGCTCCGCCATTTTCTCTCACCATTGATTCAATTGCAGCAATTACTGTTTTTTTCAAGCGCTATGGGCCATAGTTATTTGGCATTGTGTGTGATTATTTTTCCTAGATGTTATGTTAGACCATCTTAGAGGTGATAAGACCTATATTTCATATGTTTATGCCAGCATTAGCATATGCAATATAGATATTCTGGGCTGTCCTGATATTCTATGAATGGGGAGGATTTGGGTGGCCAACTTTAGTCAGCTAGTACTAAGAATTCATTGCATGGGCAAAATGCATATTCCCCCAATAACATGACATGAGTCAGCATTTCCCAAGTTTGTTTCCGAATTTATGTATTTGTGTTTTAGTTTTTAACAGCCAACGAGACCAGGACTGAGATATTTTTATTTTTTAAATATTATGTTTATACATTTACATTTCAGGTCATCAGAGATTGACTGCCATTTACAGAAATCAACAAACAAAAAAGACTGTTTAGTCTATTTAGGGCTGCAATTTAGAGGTGCTTTAGTCATTTAAGAGACACTCTTATCTAGATCAACTTATAGCTGATACAGCTTAATATTCAAAGAAATTGTGGGTTAACCTCAGGCACCTTGCTCATACACCAGTGGCAACTCAATAGGGGTCAGAACTGAACTATGTGGACCTTCTTTCCACAGTCCAGTACCTTAAGTGCCGCACTAAAGTTGCTTTATTCTATTAATTTCACTGGCTCCACATGTCTTTGGACATGGATGGAAAGTGCACCTACACACCTTGATCTAACACAATCCGTGGAACCTCTTTCTCAGCAGGGGAGCTGCAGGTGATACGATTGCCATCCACCAGTCCGTCCATTTCAGCCAGGTCTTCAAAGGTGCAGTTCACGCCAGCAGAGAGTTCAGGAACATTGTGTGCTTCAAGAACAAGCTGAAAAAATGAAGGTTCGATTCATAGGGTTAAAGGGGAACTACAAAACATAAACAACTATGCATGCTTGTTTCCACAGCAACATCTAAAGGTTAATCCAAGAGAGCAAGGTTTGTCAGGTCATGCATACTTGGCAAGCCCCAGCAGACTAGCAATCTGTATAATATCCACTGCTCACAAAAATATGGGGATATTTTATTATCGGATCATAATGAAATTTTTATTTTTTTATTAATTTTTTTTTTCATTTAGATTTTTGTGAGCGGTCTATAATACACTGGTGATAAGCATATTAAAACCTTTAAAACAGATATTTATATATAGTCTTTAGACAAGAAGAAACATGCATCATTTCCATATCTATGTGCATAAAAGCAGTTTATTTTTTTTCTGACTCATCAGTTTTTTATTTTCTTTGTCTCATCAGTAAGTAAGAGGTTTTAACTGATGACAGTAACCCATATTTTTTACTGAGTTATGCACCACTGAGTAAACCAAACTAAAAAGTCCCAGATAACATATTGGATTTTTTTGTTGACTCAAAAATGCAATGGCATAACCGTTAGCCCACAGCACCAAGTACAAAAATCTGAAGTCTAAAACTTTCTACATTTACATTTACGGCATTTAGCAGACGCCCTTATCCAGAGCGACTTACAACTGGTACAGTCTTACAATCCAAGC
>JAUZSU010056689.1:0-21062 GCA_034780255.1 Parotocinclus maculicauda | reverse complement strand
CTTTCACCGTCATACTGCTTCAACTCGGCCAGAGTAAAATCTCTCTTCTTCAGTTTGGGTAACGGCTCCTCGGCTTCGGGCTCGTCGGCAGGCTTGTCTCCGCGAAAGATCTTGTATACGAGATATAAACAAAGGCACAGCAAGCATAAGTTTAGAGGCGACGTGAAAATTTCTTGAAGAATGCCAGGAGAAGTTTGATCGCCCTCCTCTTCAGCCATTTTTGTTTCTGACTAGGCTTGCGTGAGAGAAAATCGAAGTGTATCAAGGACGCACATTAGCGGACCAATCAGCGCAGTGGCACAACACCCAACTGCATCCAGATAGCCAATCAGGTGAGCAGAAGATGTGAAGGGCGTTTCTGCGTGAAGCCGTGTGAATGCTGGAAAAGTTTGTGCTGCGACAGTTAGTTACGGTTACACTGTTTATCCAAAAGCGTTATGATTCTCCATAAAGCACATTTCCCAATGCTACACTAGTTGCCCACACCCCAGGAACAGCATATAACTAAAACCTGTTAGTTAAGCAGGTAAGTTTTATTGTTCTGCCAGCCAGTAAAACAAAATGTTGTTGCTTAAGATCCATGTTGTAACACGCATTACAAGAGTACCACACAACATACATCAACTGACTCATTTCCCATAGCTGCTCCCTCCAGTTCAGGGTATTGGTATGTTCACGAGTCTATCCTGCAGCACAGGGCACAAGGCGACAAGCCAGATATAAGCAGTGTTCACACAATCACTAAAACTGGGACACTTTAGAGACATTAGTTGACCTAACACAACGCTTTTGGATTGGGAGGAAACCAGAGTATGAGAAATCTTACTTAGACATGGGAAGAACACACAAAAACCATAGCCATGGTCCCTGCTTACTATTGTCTCAAAATGTCATTGTATATACAGGATAACATAAAGCACATATAACCCAAACTCTTAACAAAGTAAAATAGTGATATTTAAGGCTGCCAGTGTAGAACAACTTCACACAATACAATAAATGCAGAAGACAGGGAAAAACAATTAAATACAAATGCATGACAAATTATTTTTAGTATGTATTTAAAACCTACATGCAGCTAGCTAAGAAACAAAGCAACACCATTGGCACAAGGTTCACCACTTGAGTGCCAGTAGAAAAAAACAGTTCCAAAACTTGGAACAGTATGGAAATGCAAATAACAACAACAACAATTGGCCTGAGATATTTAATATTTTGCCTGTTTTACGTTTTTATTTGCTAATATATACCCATTTCTGCATTTCAGGCCTACAACGAATTGCAAAAACATTTTGGGACAGGGCTAGTTTAGGGCTAGTGATGAGGTAAAAACACAACGCAATAAATAAACTAATTAATGATGCAAACAGGAATTGTCAACAGGTGCTTGTAATGATTTGGTACAAAAGCAGCATCCACAAAAGGGAGGGGGGATCTTTGAGGAGCAATGATGGGCAGAGGATCTCTTGTATGTCAACAAATGATTGAGAAATTTGTGGAAGTGTTTAAAAATAATGTTCTTTAAGGGGCTGGGGGTTGTGTGCAGAATTTTGAGCACCTTTTCAGAGGTTATTGATTTTGATTGTTATTGATTTATTAGAATTTTGTTTCTTGCAGAGGACTGTTTCTTTTCATTTAGAAAATATAGGTAAAGTGCTTTGACAAGGTTCTTTTTGTTATTTGTTCTAGCAAAATAAATAAAATAAGTTATTTTTCTTTTTAAAAACACAGCACTGTGTAAATTTGACCGAAGACTTAATGTTCAAAACGGGATTCTTGGGTATTAGACAGTTACTAGTAAACGCTTTTCAGTAGAAAAGGGCCACAGTAGGGTGTGTATACCGCTCCGAACCAGGAGATGGCGGTGTGTTGCTTTCATTCTGACTGTGGAAGAAAAGATCAACTAGGAAAAACAAATCGT
This sequence comes from Parotocinclus maculicauda, assembly GCA_034780255.1. Lineage (NCBI taxonomy): Eukaryota > Metazoa > Chordata > Actinopteri > Siluriformes > Loricariidae > Parotocinclus > Parotocinclus maculicauda. The sequence goes on along the minus strand of JAUZSU010056689.1, from coordinate 19,141 downwards.
GTCAGGGATGAAAACTGCAGTGACGTGGCTTGCATAGGATCTACTAAGAGCTGATACATTCGGGATTTAACAGGTTTGGTTGAATATTTTCTTACCTTTATCCACTAGTTAACTCCTTCTGGACAGTACACGGTGTCTACCGTCTTTCTTTCAATCCAAACAGCTCAACACTTAATATCTTAGTGCACTGTTTGTGGTCTGCCTTTACATATATGGAGTCCAGTTTAATATAGATCGCCTTTGCTCGTTGCAAATTCGTTGGACATCATGTCAGCATTTATTGTAGTTGTATTACCTCATATCTGAGTTATTGGTGTCTTTTCTGTGGGTCAGCTTTTAGTAAGAATGTCGCACATGTTTAACAACTAGCTTGTCAGGTCTTATGTACCCACGGGTCACTTTATTAGGTACACTTTCTTGTTTCTTCCCTTATTGTCCATTTGACTTTTTCCACTTAACCTCTTGTAATTGTCAGGACCTCAACAGATCAAGTAATATTTGGGTAGTGGATCATGCTTTCTGGTACAAACGGATCAGACAGAGCAGTGCTGCTGGAGTTGACCATATGTTGACGTCATATTGCTCCATTTTGTAGATGTAAAGTCAGAGCATCTGTTTTTTGCACTGTTTATGTTAGTTATCCTCTAATCCTTAATCACAGCTCACAAGATGCTGCCTACAGGATTTGGTTGGCTGGTCAGTTTTGTTAGGTGGGCTATTTTTAGTCCAGCAGTGACACTGAGGTGTTTTAAAACTCCAGCAGGACTGCTGTGTCTGATCCATTTGTACCAACACAACACACACTAACACACCACCACCACGTCAGTGTTAGTGCAATGCTGGAAATGTTCCAGGACCTGATCTGTGGGAGTACTGACCATTAGAGAACAGATTAAAGGGGACTAACAATGTATGCAGAGCAACAGTGTGAGTGTAGATTGGAAGTGTTTTAGAGGAATCGAGTAGAAGACAGATTAGTGCTTTTACGGATTTATCTGCCAAGTAAAATATGAATATTCAAATTGAATTTTGTAAAGGGAGAGATCAAACTTGTGCTGGGCTAGAGTTGTAAACCCCCATCTATATGTTCTGATAAACGAGTAATAAAATGCCACATTCTGTCTCGGATTAATAAGGAAGTTGTGGCATTCATAAAACGAAATGCTAATCTGTACAAGTAACCAAGTCAGCCACTATAACAACCTACAGTCAAACCCGACTATCCAAATGTACCTTGGTCTGGAAATGGTTCAGGCATCGAATATACTGTTAACTAGAGCTTTTTCTCATCATATTATATGGTAAAATTCATACCTTGTTGCTGTATATTGGAAACATTTCATGCTCCAGGGTTCCCTGTTTCCCGATCTTGTACTCCATCTGTGGATTTGGGTACTTTGGTTTCCTCCCACATCCCAACACATGCATTAGATGAATTAGGTTGCTGTAAATTGGCTCAGTGTGAATGTGACTGACTAAAATCTATGTTACCTTGCTTCGGTAGTGAATAGCCATTTACCGTATGCTGATGCAACGTTAAATTAAACAATTAAAAAGATAAACATACTTTCAATTTCAGTGTTACAATGTGGTACAGAAAGCTTTCTAATTGGCGTGCCTGTCAGGTATCTGTGAAGATGTGTTCGTTTAGATTTAGTAATTTTTCCCTTCTCACAGTAACTTCCTATGCGGTGCAATCAAAGCAATTATGTTTTAAGGGCATTGTTCAATGGCCAAACAGTGGGAGCTTTAACAGTGAGTAGCAGTAACGGTGAGTCAAACAGTCGGTAGTGCTGGGATTTGCTTTATCTGACAGTAGCTGGAAAGAGTATAAGCTTGGTTAAGCCTGTTCTGGGTGAATCTGATAGTATAATATATCGTGATTAAGAGACTGTTGATCTGTGATTTGTATAGGAGTATGTTTCAAGATGTCGGGCAGTGAATGCCTATCAACTGACTCAAAAGAAAATGTTGAAGCCCAGGTCTACAATGAGCCATCATCACCCTCACAGGATGATTCTTCACCTAACTCTCAAATTAACCACTCCTCTGATGTAGCCCCTAGTCATAAGACTAGGAGAAGACCAGAAAACAAACCACCATCAGAGGTTTTGGAAACTATAGACACACCCAGCCCAACAGAAACTGCACCAAAAGTAAGTTAATCCACTATTTAAAAATACTTTTCGAATTATTCACTATATTGAATAACTGATATGGTGGTTCTACAGGGAAAAAAGTTTAACAGCATTAACACTTTTGTCCTTTTAATGTCATTAAGATCCTATGAAAATGTAAATTGGATAAATTACATAAACAAATCCACCAGATTTTGACAAGTACGCTTTCCAATAGTAGACAAGTATGTCTAATAAATATATATAAAAATGGATTTTTGCAAATTTATTACACCATATGTCTACAGCTGTTTGTTATAAAATTATGAGATAAAAAGCTAGACACACACAAAACTCTAAACACGCACCAGTACAGATTTGGCATAAAGAGTGCTTTGTGTTTGGGGAAAACCTGACCACTAATGTGTTTATTGTAATGGGATATTTTCTGCTACCAGTAAATATTTATTAACCCTAGTGATTCACATCTTGGCTTGTGATTTGAACAGTTACAACAATCTCGGGCCAAAACAAAAGGGCCAAGCACAGCATGACCTCAGAAAACATTTAAAGAAAAACAATTATAAGAAGGTTTTCTCATACAGGTCCAATTTCTGGAAGGTGTTAAAAGGTCTGCTGTCTGTCTGAGGAAAAAATGACATGGATAGATAGCAAGGAAGGAAGAAATCAATTAATTAATCAATCTTTGGTAGAATATGAAGCGATGTTGGTATGGAACTGGTTGGTATGACGAGGCACCACACAGGTGTCCTAAAAGACCTGGTGAAGGTTCATCTGCATGGTGGGAACAGAGTCACTGTGATCTGCTTCATTGTGTGAAATGTGTGAAATTAATGCTTTGAAGTATAAGAAATGTTTCATAATGGTTTGCTCCTGTCAGGTGATTTCTACAGCATAATAATTATTTTTCAACAAGGCAACACTCCTACCATCACTGCAAAGAAGTCCACATGTACACTTTGTAAAGAACATTTGTTCACACATTGTTCACAGTGTTAAAATGCTTTGTTAAACTACTTATCTGTTTGAAGACATCAAGACTGAGTGGAACAATATTGACTTTCTGTAAGATTTAAAGAATGGGGGGAAAAAACTGTCACCAATTATTTTTAGTTAGGAATTCTAGAGGTATGCATTATTTAACGGCTGCATTATGTTATGTGAAACAGGATGTTCACAGAAATGGACGTTGACCATATATTACCATAGTCATAGTCTTTTTTTAGGCTATTGTAATGTAAGTATAAAGGCTATTTTCACCGGACAACTGTGTGCAAACAATATGTAAATGCATCAGAAATACTACTGAAAACATGGAATGCTGCCACCTAAAGAGCGTCCCTAATGCCGCCACATTTTTTATTTATGGATATTCACAATAATTGGAGAAAATACCTTAATGTGTACAATTTCTGTGTTAAGACGTAAGAAAATGGACCTGACATTTTTTTATGAAAGCCAAAAATGCATTGATAGACAATGTTATGAACAAAACAGAGGATCAGTCAGATGAAACAAATAGTACATGTGAATCAGTTTATATACAGTAGTTATAGGTGAGAGATTATAGGTAGTGGGGGACAAACATTTACAGCATTTAGCAGACGCCCTTATCCAGAGCGACTTACAACTCATACAGTCTCACAATTCAAGCAATGGTGGGTTAAGGGACTTGCTTAAGGGCCCAACTGTGGCAGCTTGGCAGAGGTGGGATTTGATCCCTGGAACATCAGGTCAAAGGTCCAGTACCTTAACCTCTAGGATACCGCAGTCCAACAAACAAATGGATATTATTTACAAACAAAGGAGTATTACTTACAATAGGACAGGCAAATACACTTATGAATGACTCAAATAAGTAGGAAAAGTCATATACTCACTCTCAAACACACATGAATAGCACAAAATGTCTCTAAACACATTAATCGAGTTGGCATGGTCTCTAGGCCAAATGTGAGCTCACAGCCAAGTGAGCACACCACAGCATGTGAAGCTAAAAGACAATTTTAAAGTAAAAATGCCGAGCATACAATTTTGATGTCAAACATTGCATATCTGTATAAACTTAATATTTTACCTTGTGGACCTGGCAATTTTTTGCTATTTTTCTTTTCTCTGTACAGGTTTCAGCACAGATGACTGCAGCTCAAGGTGGCTGGGGTAGCTGGGGAAGCTGGGGGAAGTCCCTTCTTTCTACTGCCACAGCCACTGTTGCCACAGTAGGCAAGTCACTTTAGTTTTTGGATTTTGTGCTGTTATAATATCCTCATGCAGACTAGATACACCAGTTGCATCACAAAATGGTTAGAATCTGTGTTCATGTCATTATTTCTTTGATTTCTTTGTCTTTTGAAGGCCAAGGACTGTCTCAGGTTATTGAAAAAGCGGAGACGTCGTTAGGAATTCCTAGTCCTAAGGAGCTCTCTGAACAAGTAAAGGAAGAAGATAAAGCAGATGGTATGTTTTAACTTAGCAGGTGCTGTGTACAGATACTCCGTGTTTTATGATAGCCTGACTTACGATATTTCGACCTTATGATCCGCAGAAATTTAGAAAATTTGAATTTTAGTGTTGCAGTATAAGCAGTACTCTCCTGCATTTGGATGAGGAAGTCGGCAGTGCATGATGTAGGGAGTTGCGTGGTGGGAGTGATAAGTGCTGGGAAATGTAGTAAGGAAAAGCCGTGGTCATGTTTTAAATGTGTTTAATATAGAATGCATTTTGATATATTTTGTATATATTAAACTCCTCAATTTTATGATAAATTCAACTTAGCTTACAGTCAGAACATATCCCCAATCGTGAATTGGGGAGTACCTACAACCCCAATTCCAATGCAGTTGGGACGTTGTGTAAAACATAAATAAAAACATAATACGGTGGTTTGCAAATTCTTTTCAACCTATATGGTCTCATAACCCTGACTGGCAATCCTATCTTACATCAGCTCAGTCCAGTAACAAAGAAGATGAGGCAGGAGGAGAGGGAAATATGATGGGTGGTGCCATGGGGATGCTCTCTTCCAGCAGCATGGGGATGCTCTCCTCTCTTTCAAGTGTGGTTCAGAGTACTGTAAGTGCTTTTTATGGATTTTTTTGTTTGGCATTTCTCTTCATTCTCTGAAATATCTTACTTGTTTTGCTTTATCCCCAGAGTAAAACTGTAATAAGTGGGGGGCTGGATGCTTTGGAGTTTATTGGTAAGAAAACAATGGATGTGATAGCAGAGGGAGACCCCGGATTCAAGAAAACTAAAGGCCTGATGAACAGAACGTCCACACTGTCACAGGTGTGTTTGAGGACTAAATACTTTTAAAAGCAGACCCTTCTGTTATGGAAAGCCCCCTTTCAGAACTGCAATGACCCTGCCCATCAGAAAACATTGATACTGTTTTAATTCAGTTTGTGTGTTCTTTTTCTTCTGATAAGGTTCTCAGGGAGGCAAAGGAACGAGAAGAGCAACAGACAGCTGACAATGTCAACTCAGAAACAGAACAGAAGGCACATTATGGGATGCTCTTTGATGAGTTCCAAGGTCTGTCACATCTAGAAGCTCTGGAGATCCTGTCCAGGGAGAGTGAAGCAAAGGTACTGACCAGCTCAGAAAAAGTATAATGAATATGAACACATCTGATTTGTTTTAATAGAGAAAAGCTTTTGCCATGTTCTTTTGTACAGCATATCGATGTATTCTGTAAGCCTCATATTGACATCCATAATTTATGATCGTTTATTATGATATAATTCAACAATAGCAGGTAAAGAATTAATGGGAACACAATTAAATGTTAGTATTCACTAACCCAAGTCCACCACAAATGCAAAACTGCTATGAGGTTTAAATCTGATTTTTGTCTCACACATAAAGCATAAACTTCATAGAAGTCCTTTCAAATAAAAAGTGACCCGAGTTTGAGTCCTGGCAGCACAATCACATGCAGGTATGATTAACTGTGCCTGAGGGGGCAAAAAATGTGGAAAAATGGTGCTATTCATAACCAAAAGATCAATAACGCTTTTGTGGTCAAGGCTTTGAACATGTTAAAAAAAGTTGGGATGCTAAAGCATTTACCAATTTGTAATGTTGGTATTACTTCTCACAACATTTAAAATGTGTTTTGGCACAGAGGATACCAGTATTAGTAGTACAGTAGTATTTTAAGTGTTATCTTGTAACATTCTTCCTGCAAACACGTCTTAAGATGTAGAACAGTACTGAGTTGTCATTGTCGTACTTTTGTAACATTTGAAAATTCACCACACATTTTTATTGGGGACAGGTCAGGACTGCAGGCAAGCCAGTCCTGTACGTGTACCTCGTTTTTCTGCAGCCTTGCCTTTGTTAGGTGTGGAGTCTGTTCATTGTCTTGTTGAAAAATTCATGGATGTCCCTGAAAAAGATGTTTCCTTGACAGCAGCTTATGTTCCTCTAATATCTCAATGTACATTTTTGCATTATATTACAGTGTAAATGGCCTTTGCCAAGGCCACTGACACGTCACCGTACCATGACAGACCCTGGCTTTTGGACTTTTTTTTTTTTTTTTGCTTATAACAAATGGATGATCCCTTTCGTCATTTAAAACATATGGGGTCAATATATGCTGGACAATCCGTTAGAACCCAGAGTAGACAAAACTGCTTCTGGACATAGTTATTATAAGGATTCATTTTTGCACAATAAAGTTTTAAGTGACACCTTGCTAGGACTGGGTGGGGACCCCTTTTGCCTTCAGAACTGCCATAATGCTTTATGGCATGGATTCAACAAGGTGTGCAGACATTTGGGTCCATAGTGACATGGTAGCATCACATATGCAATGTTTTGTGAACCATGGCTTTAATGTATTGGGATCTGGTGACTGGGGGTGCCATTGAGTACAGTGAGCACATTGTCATGTTCAAGAAACAGGTTGAGATGATTTGAGTTTTAGGACATGGTTTGTTAGCTTGGAAGTAGCCATCAGAAGATGAGAAGGTTTATCAGAAGGGATGAACATGGTCAGCAACAATACTCAGATGCTTAGTTATATGTGTAAGTGATGCTCAGTTAGTATTAAGGGGCCTAATGTGTTCCACAAGAGTATCCCAAACACTATTACACCACCACCAGTATGAACCGTTGGCACAAGTCAGGATGAATCCATGTTTTCATGTTATTTACACCAAATTCCGACCCTATCAGCCAAATGTTGCAGTAGAAATCAAGATCAGAATACTCAGCATTTTAAATATGTTTTTATTGGCCAGTGGTTGTGAGCCTGTGCAAATTGTAGCCTGCTACCTGTTCTTAGCTGACGTGGTGGTAGCCAATGTGGTATTTTGCCTCTGTAGCCCAACTGCTTTTAGGTTTGACTTGTTGTGCACTCAGAGATGCTCTTTAGCATATCTTGGTTGTAACGAGTGGCCATTTGTGTTACTGTTGCCTTTCTATCAGATTAAACTGCTGATTAAACAGAAAAGACTGCTCTGCCATCAGCAAGGAAATTATGCCATTCACAGGTCGTTTTTTTTCTGACCATCCTCTGCAAAATCTAGAAATGGCTGTGCATGACAGTTCCAGTATATCAGCAGTTCATGAAACGATCAGACCAGCACATCTAGCACCAACATCCATACCATGTTCAAAGTCACTTAAATCACCTTTCTGTCCCATTCTGATTCAGTTTAAACTTGATTCTCACTTAGTATACATGACTAAATACAATGAGTTGATGCTGTGTGATTTACTGATTAGATATATGTGCTGATGAGCAGTTGAACTGGTCTACCTACTGCTATAAAGTCATTATATTTAGTTCATTTTACTCTCTATTGCTAACCTGAATCTTTGTTTGCTTTTGTCTAGTGAATGCTATTCTCACCTTTTCTTCTTTCTTTGCTCTGTGCAGGTTAAGTCAGTGCTGACCACACTAACTGGTGAGGAGCTAGCCAGTCTGAGAGAGGAGCTAGAGCTGATCAAGGAGGCCTTCTCCCTGATGGAGTTTGAAGATGAGGAAGTGGATGATCCAAAAGGTAAACTCCAGCATAGAAACCCACACACTCTGTACTCCACAGCTTTTGACTGTATCAGGATAATTACTATATTATGACAATGGTATGATGGACCTGACCTTTTTTTAATGAAAGACAAAAATGCATTGATAGACAATATTATTAACAGTATTTTTATAGACAATATTATGAATCAGTCAGATGAAACAAAGAGTACATGTGAATCAGTTTATATCCAGTAGTTATAGGTGAGAGAGAATATAGGTAGTGGGGGACAAACATTTATGGTATTTAGCAGACGCACTTATCCATAGCGCCTTACAACTCATACAGTCTCACAATTCAAGCAATGGTGGGTTAAGGGACTTGCTTAAGGGCCTGTGGCAGCTTGGCAGAGGTGGGATTTGATCCCCGGACCATCAGGTTCAAGGTCCAGTACATTAACCTCTAGGATACTGCAGTCCAACAAACAAAGGAATATTACTTGCAATAGGACAGGCAAATACACTTATGAATGCCAAAAATGGTATTAATTATTAATATTATTATTGCTATTATTAGTAGTAATATTAGTAATGTTATATACAGTATAATACTCTGTGACTGTATTCATCTGTATATAAGCTTATTATTACACCCACACATTAAAACTGGTCATAGAAACTGTGTCAGGAGGTCTGGGATACATTTTAACCTTGCGTACTATACAGTTATTATGGAATAAACTACATTAGATCACAGTTGTATTGTCATGTAGATGCAGTGAATCTGTGCATGCACATACTGTATTACATGTACTCTGTAATTCGGGACCCATATCCACAAAGATTTTTAGTGCTCCTACTGACAAAATTCTAAAAAAACCTCTTAAAGTTGGAAGGAGATCCTAGTAAAGATAAAATGTATTCATTAAGTTTCATAACCATCCTAAGGTGACAGATTGTTAGGAGGATTGGGAGTTCTCTTAAGCAAAAGAGATGTGAGAAAGAAATGTAAAGCAGAAGTACGTAAGAACTGGTTTTCAAACAGTACCCATGAAATTGTGCAGGAAGGGGTGACAACCAATCATAGTCTTCCAAAGAATGTGTCATATCTAGCGACTGGTTCAACCCTATCTTCTCACTGGGATAAAAGTTACAAGTCAACTCCTTGTTCAGAGTTGCTTTGAGATCATCTCTTAAGCCCTTAAGCCAAGTTAGGAGCTGTGTAACAGGATTCTTAGGGGGCCATCTTTAATCCTAATGAAAGTGTTATGTTTTCTTACACTGGCCCATGATACATGTCCAATGTGCTAATTAAGCAATAGAACTGAAGAGGGAGTGTGGTATGCTAAATAACAATATGGCTGTGATCTGGCAGCCAGGAGCTAAAGGCGAGTGCAGTAGTTAAATCCAGCCGTGATGTTATTTGCGACAACACACAACCTTGACTGCTCTATTGCTTTTATACAAATAAAGAAAATATAGACAAAATAAGCCATGAATTTAATACTGAATACGATTTCATGCTGGAAATACCTTCTGCCAGAAAGTAGGTCCACAAAAAATGTATTGTTGCAATATAAGGTAGAAGCACCTGGCCAGTTTGACCTGAATATAATATGTGTCGAGCGCTGGTCATTTGAACGTTGTGATTTCCTACAAGCAATGTTGTGCTGGATTTACATCTGCCACTTAAAGTGCTTAAAAAGACAGCAGAGTCTTCAGACTCTTTGTTATTGACACATAATGGTCGCTAAATGGCAATTCCTGCTCTAAGCTAATAAATTGGTTATGGTCATTGATCATGGAATGCACGCTGTCTTTTTCATTTTCATAATTGTACAATGTTGGACAATGTTCTTTTTTAAAAATTTATTTGTAGCAAAAATGTTTCCAGATACATACATTATTTATACATATAACACTATCAAGTAATGTTAGTTCTAAATATAAAGTGCAAATATGTGAACACTAAACTAAAAATCAAATTAATTAGATTATATTGTTTAATTCCTCATTTATTTTATATTAGTTTATACTATAATTTATGTTATATTCATTCATTCATCATCTTCTACTTAATCCACACACCCACCCAGCAACTCTGGGTGCAAGGGCAGGAACAACCCTAGAAGGGGTGCCAATCCATTGTAGGGCACACAGCCACACACTGAGGGCCACTTTAGAGATACCAATTAACCTAATGCGCATGTCTGTGGACTGTGGTACGAAACCGGAGTACCCGGAGTAAACCCACGCGAGGACATGCAGACTCCACACAGAAATGGGATTGAACCCAGGACGTTCCCGCTGTGAGGCAGTGGCGCTACCCACCGAGTCACTGTGCTGCCTGTATTTCTGTTATATGTTTGCATATAAATTTTGGTTACTTGGCAAAATGTCAGCTGCGTGATGCTGTTGTTTTGTGAGTGAAAAAGTCATGCTGTTCCCTCAAATATCATCACGGTAAGCTTGGTTCTCAACCAATCAGATTGTGACGTTGGACCTAGCTGTTGTATAATAGACGATTTTTAAGAGATTCAGGACCCATAAAATAACTAGGCATATAAACAGGATTTTTTTAAACCAAGTTATTAAAAAAAAATTCTTCTTTAGTGGATGATGGACAAAATTTTGCAAAAGAACTAGCAGAGGCGCTTGGAAAGCTTCACATTTCGTCAACAGCAGAGAGACTTGGAAAGGTATGTCCGTGTCGTTCATATTTGTTCATCTGTTATTTTGTAACCTGCCAATTGTAGTTGTATTTTCTAATTACAATTATTATTTTATTATTGATAACTCTTCACTCACTTGATCATTTTCTTATCAGCTTGAGCCGGTGCCTAACCGGTGGCATAGAGGGCAAGGCAGTAACAACCCTAGACCGGGTGACAATCCATCATAGGGCACATACTCGCTTGCGCAATAGGGGCATTTTAGAGACACCAATTAACCTAACACACATGTCTTTGGACTGTGGGAGGAAACCGGAGTATCTGGAGGAAACCCACACAGACACAGGGAGGCCATGCAGACTCCACACAGAAAGGACCTAGACTGCTCCACTTGGGGACTGAAGCCAGGATCTTCTTGGTGTTAGGTGACAGTGGTACCCACCGATCCTCCTTGTTGCCCATGATAACTCTTATAAATGATAATTATAGATCATTTGTCTACATATATATATATATGTCTGATTGTTGTGAAATGGTTCATCAAGGCTCACATTTTGCTGTTGAGCTGTTGCTGCTTTGAACAACAACTGTGGGTTATGGACTTTGCTTAAGGAACCAGCAGTGGTCCAAAGTCCAGTACCTAGACTAGACACCCAGACACCACCCAGACATGTCTGCCCTGACATTCTAATTTGTATTACTGTAACTGTACTTTTAAAATGTTAAATTTTGACCCTTTTTGTATATGCGTTTAACTGTTAAACCTACTGCCTCTGTTTCCAGCTATCCAGATTTCATCCCAGACACAGCACCACTTTTAATCTGAATGACCATAACAATCTCTATTACTTGTTCTGCTTTTCTTTACCCAAATCCTCTGCTATTAAAACCTTGCGCCTGAGGTGTTTATATTGTATATGAATAATTATCCATACATTGTCATTTCTGTAGGCCAGGAAAAACGCGTTTGACCGAATTAAAGACATGAATCTGCCAACTGAGGAAATTCAACAGCAAGAAGAAGATGAGCAGCAGGCACCAGTGATCAAATGCAAGGTTGAGGTAATATTTTTTAAAATTAGTTTACGGTCAGGTCTTGAATACTGCATGCAGTCTGGACTGTTTTTATGTAGTTCAGAATTGAATTGAAATTGTTTAGATGGTAGTTACTCTATCATGGGCGTAATTTTTTATTTAATTTTATGATTTTCTTGGTTGGGGTGTACAGGGGAGACCCCCTGCAATTTTTTTGTATATTGTTTAAAAACACAAACAATGAAAATTACTAATGTGTTTTTATACACAATACATCCATATTGTAGGGTAGATATCATGGCACTGTTCAAGCAGTTCAGGCAACTTGCTTGCAACTAGCAGTCCCCCTAACTTCCTCAAGCCAGTTGTGCCAATCACATTTGGGATAAATTGGAATGATGACAGCAAGCCAGTCTTCATCACACATTCTTCTGCTGTGGCTGTCTGGAATTAAATAATGGCAACCATGTTTTAACATCTTCCTAGAAAACTGAGGCTTATTACAATACTATACGTCATATTAATGCCCATGATTTTGTAATGTAATGCTTATCAGACAGATATGGATTAAGTGTCTGAGTATCCACAAATATTTGGACATTTCATACATCTTTGTGCTGACTATATGGAATTATTTTTCCTCTATCATTTAGGGTGCTCACTTGGCTGCTATCACAAGCTTGGCTGAGCTTACAGCCAGATCCATCGAGCAGTTCCACAAGGTGGCAGAAATGCTCCTTCACTCCAACACTGAGGAGGCCACTGCCCTGGAACAAGCCAAAGTCCTGGCACAGTATGTTCTTGCAATAAGCATTAAGGATTGTGGTTATTTATGAACATAGTAACTTTTATATGCAAATGTGTTTTTTTCCACAGAATCACAGTTGTTCTCTGCAAGGAAATATCACTGCTATCCAAAAAATTTACAGCGTGCTTAGCTATAATTGGGGTAAGGGAGCTCTTTTTCTGTTTTTTCTTTTTACTCGTTTTTCTGGTGTCTGTATATCGTAAGGTAACAAATTTCAGTTGCTGATGTCATCATGAAATAATAAAGTGAAATTCTCATTCTATTGCAGTCGAGTGAAAAAGGCGAGGTCCTCAATCCATTAATCACTGGAGTTTTCCTGGAGGTTTGTGTTACTAATTGCATTTCTGAATATGTTCTATCTGGCTTTGTATATTTTGTATTCATTTTGTATTCATTTCTATGAGAGCATATGTCAGCTTAAGACATTTTCCCACGCAAAGTGGACAAATTAAAAGAAACACCAGAGTGCTAGTGTTTTCTCTTTGAAGTAATTAAATTACAATTATGCTGCATGATTTTGGTAATTCTGTATGAAAATTATACACAAAGTCAGTATAGTTTGCAAAACTAACAGTTAGCACAAAAACATGTAGTTGTCAATGTTGTCATTGTATTCATCTCATTGCTGTGAAAATATGGAGTTGTGGTACAACCAAAGCTACACAGGCTTGGTTTAAAAGTAATTGCCTTCGAGTATTAGTGTGGGCAAGTCAAAGCCCAGATGTCTAACTGAGAATCTGTAGCAAGATATGAAAATCTTGTTTACCAGTTCTCTCCACTCAATCTGATATTGCCTGAGCAATTTTGTCATGAAGAATGGGCACAAATTGCAGGATCTAGATATGCAAAGCTGATTGAAACATATTCTTTCATAGGAGCTTTAATAGCACAAATGATAGTGCAACAAAGCATACATGTGGGGTGAGGGAGATAATTATTATGCAATTAACATAAATCAGCTGTTTGTTTAATAAACCTTTGTGTTACTATATTATTTATTATTTATGGCTCGGTGGATAGCACTGCTGCCGGCTATGTTCTGGTTCTGTTCAGGATTAAGCTGATGAGAAAGTGAATGAATGAAATTATTTAATAATTTGATTAAATATTGGTATGTGTCAGTCAAATGGTATATATAAATGAATGTATATCCTACATCCCTCAAAGGACAGGTAGAACTATGTAGAAGAACGGTCCAATTTCATTTTAGACTTGTATGACAGCATACCAAGAAAGATTAAAGCTCAAGTAATGGGTAGAGCTGTCCCAACTCATAAACACTGTAAGTCCTTGACATTTATAAATTGTTAGGGGTTGAAGATAGTTTGACTATCAGAGGTGTCAGCTTTTAACAAGTTGCAGTATTGTGCAAAAGTCTTAGGCCACCATTAGTTTAGCTGTACCATTGTTCTAGTAATGGTATAGCCCCATATATTTTAAAAAATACTTATTTATTTTGTGAGCGGTGTATAATTTATTAATGTGTTCATTGGAATTAAATCAGAAAATATAGGACATTTTATTTTCTAAAGGCTACAGTGGAGAGTATTGTGTGACCTCCCCTTACACTTCTGCCACATCTGGCAGCTTCATCTGTGAGCCAAGTTGCCCCTTCTACAGTCTGAAGAAGTTTAATCAGGAATTATCTTTTTTTTAAGGGTACCAACTAAGAGCACAATTTATTCAGGAGAGAAACGGGATGAAAAAGCCAAGATATGCTAAAGTTTGCAGAGATTTTAATGACGATCAGTGGGTCAGATTTTGGGTTAAATCCTTGACAGTATGTTACGTATAGTCATTACTGTACAGAAGCTATTATTACGTTTGTTGTTTTAGCTATGACATAATGTATTCAATCAAGTATTTGTTAATTGCCGTGTGCTTAATTTGTTAAATGTATTTTCTACTCTTTTACCAGGCTTCCAACAGTGCGTCATATATCCAGGATGCTTTTCTGCTCTTAATGCCAGTACTACAGGTGTCTCTTATTCAACAAACAGCAGAGTCGGGCCATAGATAAATATCTGCTCTGGCAATAGAAGCAATAAGGAACTGTATCATATATAGTAGGATAAGAGTTGTAGATTATGAAAGGAATGGAATGGAATATGGAAGAAATGTTTTTGTTGGAACTCAGAACTAAAGTTTTATTGTTAATTTTGCCAGTAAAGTGTTATTAAGGGTTTTATATGTTTTAATGATATGTAATACTGCCTAACTGGTCATTTATATAATTAGAGGATTTTGTCTCTCAGAAATCAGAAATCTTGTGCAGTATTAGCTGTTAACCCTTATCTAAGCATGCTCTATTTTTATGATCAGATGTAAAAAATGAACTGTACATGTTGTAGGAACATCTCGAATTGATGTGTACTGTAATATACAGATGAGAATGGTCACTTCTCTTCAGACACCTGTGATATCCGAGTGAACCACCAGAATATGCTGTGCTGTTTTAGTGAATTCTAAATAGAATACAACCTGTGGAGAATAAAGGCAGATCACAGTGTACATCAGCTAACAGTGGTGACATGTTTCAAATGCGTTTTATTGTAATTTTAGTAAAATGAATACTATAACGCTTCTTCCAAACTTTTTCTAATTCTTATACCATAATAATGTTGCATACACACTCACTGATCATATTATTGTGTACACCCGGTTTAATTACCCATTTGATCAGTTTCACTTACCATAGAGATGACCTTTGTAGTTCTACAATTCATGTGTTTCTCTGCATTCTTTGTTCGGACCCTTTACTCTCTAATGTAATGGTCAAGACCCCAACAGATCAGGTACTACACTGCTCACAAAAATTAGGGGATATTTCATTAAGGGAGATTTCATTTTGAAGTATTTCGTAATTTTTGTGAGCAGTATATATGGGTGGTGGGTGATTCTCTTAGTCTTACCTCGTTATCTAACCACCTGTGATGGCAAGACAGAGATTTTTCCACGCACTTTACATCGAAAAGCCGCTAACCTCTCCTCTAGTGGAGGAGAAAAAAATGTCACAAATGTAATGAAATTCTATCCTGATAAGTCTCCATATTCAAAACATCTGTAGATGGCACTAACCCTATTTTAAACACCAGATGGGGTACAGCTCCGGTCTGTTATCAGACACCTATTAGAAGGAGGGTGGTTGCTGGCTGAAATATGAATGGGACTGTAGTACCAAAGTCCCACCCCATTATTAGAACGAACCAATTTGCCTTTTAGTAAATGTGTTGGTGAGGGAAGGGCAAGCCCATACTAGTGGCCAGAACATCCTAATAACTCAAACTCTCAGATATATAGGCCTCTTCCCATTCAAATAAGATCTTTGTCTGATCTTGTATGTCTGTAAATAACTGTCCGGTGCCGTTACCAAAATGGCGGTGAAGTGACTTATAATGACTTTGCTGTTACTCATTGCAGACTGGACTCATCAATTAGACTATTTTAAAATTTTTCATAAATGCATAAAAACTGTACATTTACATGCATGTTACTGTACAATCTTATGGGCTGCTCTGTAAAACACATTATGTCAACAACAGGTATCCCTGAAGCTGTGAGGTGAATGCAATAACCACTTATGCCAGTGTCACCCAAAAAGGCTAAAGTAATGAAGCAGTATGTGCTGGCCTGTAGTACTTTAGGACTTTAGTGGTTCAGCGTTTGAGGCTCTGAATTAGAAGTTCTAGTGTGCAAATGGATAAGGGCTTCTGCTAAAAATATGTACAACCCCAATTCCAAAGAAGTTGGGACTTTGTGTAAAACATTAATAAAAACAGAATACGATGATTTTGCATAGATGATTTCTATTCAACCCATATTAAATTAAATACACTACAAAGACAAGATATTTAATGTTCAAATGGATTATCGTCATTGTTTTTTTTATATTCACTCTTAATTTGGAATTTGATACATGCAACACGTTTCAAAGAAGTTAGGACAGGGGCATGTAATACAGTGGTAAACATGACCTCTCCTTTTACCAACACTTAATAAACATTTGGGATCTGAAGAAACGAATTGTTGAAGCTTTGTAGGTGGAATTCTTTCTCATTCTTCTTTGATGTACAAATTTAGTTGCTCAACAGTCACTCGAATGTGAAATCGAAGGTCACAGACATTCAATGTTGTTTTTCAGTCTTGCTGCTTACTTGCAGAGATTTCTCCAGATTGTCTGAATCTTTTAATGATATTATGGACTGTAGGTTACGAAATCCCTAAATTCCTTGCAATTACATGATGAGAAACATTGTTGCTAAACTGTTAGACTAATTTGCTCACGCAGTTGTTCACAAAGTGGCTAATCTCGCCCCGTCCTTGTTTGTGAATGACTGAGCCTTTCAGGAATGCTCTCTTTATACCCAATCATGACACTCACTGGTTTTCAGTTAACCTGTTCGCTTTTTTCACCCAGTTTTTTCCTCTGTCCCTACTTTTTTGGACCATGTTGCAGGCATAAAATTGAAAATGAGTAAATATTAAAAAAAAACAAAAAAAAAAACATTTGTCCATTTGAACATTAAATATCTTGTCTTTGTAGTGTATTCAATTATAATATGGGTTGAAAAGGATTTGCAAATCATAGTATTCTGTTTTTATTTATGTTTTACATAACATCCCAACGTCACTGAAATTGGGGTTGTAAATGTTTCTAGGACATGCGCCAGAGATCCTAGTCAGGATCAAATGGTGTAAAGATGTGTAATGAATGCATGCATCAGATTCTATAGTAATGCTCTTAATATAATAACTATGCACAAACCAGAAATACCAGTGTAAATGATTACATTTTTATATGCACAAAAACAAGCAGATACATACATATATTAACACTATGACGTAGAAGCTGGGGTCAAAGGAGCTGCCGAAATGTTCAGCTGTTGCAATTTTTCTGTTAAAGATGCCTCAGTGTTTTCTGTGGACTTCGTGAGATGCTCCATGTACTGCCCACCTGCAACCCTCTTGCCAGTTAAGGGATCAACTACAGCCCCAACTTTAAACACAACCTCAGCCAGTTCATGTCTGACATGTTTGGTCCGTCTCTCTGGTAAAGCCTTTAGTAAGACAATATCTCCAACAGTGCACTGTTCCAAAGCATCGTGGGCAAAGTACGTCTTTCTTTTGTTGTAGAACTGAGAGGGGGGGAAAAAAGGGAAAGGTTATGCGAATGTGATACAGTCTCTTGGTATTTCTGTGTGTATATATACCCTGACCGATCACTTTATTAGGTACATCTCCTTGTTTCTAAACTCACTGCTCATTAGATCAGTTTCACGTACCATATAAAAAAGCTATTACAAAGTAAACAAGGACCCTAACAGGACAAGCACAGATCAGGTACTATTTGGGTGGTATATCATTCTCAGCACTGCACTGAGGTTGTGGTGGTTATGTTAGTGTGTTTTGTTGGTACGACTGGATCAGACATAGCAGTGCTGCTGGAGTTTTTAAGCAATCTTCTCTCAATGTGTACTCTAACAAATGTATATGTAAAGTCAGACAGAAGCTTATCTGCTTGTTAGTCATCCTCTTAATTCTGCGTCAGTGCTCACAGGACACTGCATACAAAATCCTGGTGGCTTGACATTGTTGGTTGGCTGACTTTTTTCATTTAAACATTAATGTGTTTAAATAGTCTAGCAGCACTGCTGTGTCTGATCGATTCATACCAGCATAACACACACCCCCACCACATCAGTGTCACTGCAGGGCTGAGAATGCTCCGCCGCCAGAATAGAACAGAATAAAAGGCACTAAAATTATGTAGAGAAACGTACTACAGTCTGTAATTGTAGGAATACAAAGTGTTTAAATACAATAAATGGAACTGATAATCTAACAACTTTATTTGCTAATAATCTGGCTTAATAAAGTGTGTGTGTGTGTGTGTGTGTATATATATATATATATATATATATAAAAATAGCCGCACCCAACACCTATCTTCATTTCATCCGTTTGAATTTATATATATATATATTTAAATTTTATTTTTATTTTAAAACCCAGGTTTCAGTCTTGGCCTAGCCACTGCCTGCGTTAGGCCAGACTTTTTTTTATTGCTTGTTTCGCGGATCTGCCGACGATCATATTTGAAGAATACAAAAACTTTTTTTGGGGTATTTCGTGGATCCACCGCAGTACTAATGGTTGAAATAAAAACTAAATAAATATTTTTTTTAGCTTTTTCTGCCCTCTGGCGGAGAGCCAACAGTATTGTTCTGTAGATTCAATTTTTTAAATGTAGATTAAATACATTTTATTTAAAAAAAAATATATATATATTCTTCCTCCTCCCTTGTATTGATTCCACATAGTCCTCAAAAAATTTAAAAGTGCTGAAAAATAAAGATTTATTTTTATTTTTTTTCCTCCCTCCTCAGTAGATTTTTAAGAAGGGACATCCGAGCAACAAGCAATTAAAAAGGTCTGGCCTTAGGTTTGCATGTTTTTTTCCATGTCAGCATGAGTTCCTGCTGGGGGCATTTCCACAAAGCTTTATTTTAGT
>JAUZSU010056580.1:0-21062 GCA_034780255.1 Parotocinclus maculicauda | reverse complement strand
ACTTGTTGCACTTGAGTAAACTTGTATAAACCGAGCCACATGACTCGATTCATGATTTGCGATTCAGTACACAGTGATTCAGTGATTCAGATTTACAAAAGCTTTTACTCAGTGCAGATCTCTGCTGCGTTTATCGTGTTTTTCTTTATTTTTACATCTACAGTAATGTAATCTTAGAGAAAATACGTATCCTCTGGACTATCTGAACATTTTCCTATCATGTGGGATTTGCTGAGGATCTGGAACCAATGCGTTCAATTTACATTATTCCATCCGGGACATATTTGCTTGGTTCCCAACAAGCCTACTGGAACAATTAATGATAAATTAATTAATGCTGAGACCTGAGGTACCACTTTACTTGTACACCAGTAATTGTATAAACTTAAAATTAAAAAAACAAATAGACTGACAGTGACGTTCAAAGCTTAATGAGTTTATATGCAATGAAAAAAAAACACAAAGTCGTCGAGTAGAGAAATTTGCATGGCTTATGTCATACAGTATCAGGCCCCATTTTGGCACCATGGGAAGAGGGGGTACTGCGGTAGCTCCTCCCAAATTAGTCCCTAGAACTGTTTGATGTGAAAGCACCTATTGAGTTTATGTGCCAGAATGTTCCATTGCCAATTAAACTACTTTAGTACTTTTGGAACTTTAAAAGGAATATTTGGTACTGGAACAAGAACTTTAAGTTAATATGGAACCTTGTTTGAGCAGGATGATGGAACCGTTGTGGTGCCTTTAATACTTTGGTTTTATTTACCTATTAGACACTGTTCTTAATTTTTGCCTGAGGTGAGTAGGTACAGGGTTTTGTGTGTGTGTGTGTGTGTGTGTGTGTGTGCGTTCTCATATTCTCCTGTATCGTTTTCTCTCTCTCTGAAGCAGCAGATTTATGGAGACCTGGTCCCTCTGTAAATATTTGCCTTTCCCCCTGTATGGGGAGAGATGGATGGCGTTTGATGTGGGGGCAGCATTTGGGGACCGAGGAACAGGGAGGGTAACTGTAGCTGAACTAGAGGTAACAGGGCAGTAAATCCCAGGTGACCAATGTGTGTAACCCATGTGTGTGAGAGGAGTCACTTACCCACCGCTCCTTCTCACCTCTCCATATATTCAGGGCTGATTCCTAATTACAGGACATGCCGTTTGAGCTCAGTAGGAAATGTGAGGCGGGCGATGATCCCCTTAGTTACGGTGTGACATCATCCACGTTTATCATCCGCTCCTCTGACATTATTGCTAAAGCCCCTCATTTTTAATGTAGATGTACCGTAAATTCGTCTTGCCAGTCCCGGATCATGAAGCTATTATTTACAGAGCTCTTGTAGATTTGTGTGAAGACTCCAAGCCCAGGGTTAAAGGTCAACTCCAGAGCTGCGTTCCACTCCATTTCGGACATGCTCCCGTAAGCAGCGCTACCCACATGCTAACGTTGTGTCAATCTGAAAGTATATGGGCCAGACGCACAGTGAGGCTAATCAGAGTCAGGTTTCAGTGAAAGCTGCATATAAACCATTTCTGTACTGATACTTCCAATGGATTAACAAAACAGAGCTAAAATGGAACTACAGGAACCAGTAAAGCAGTACAGAAACCAGTAGTAAAAACAGTATACAGAAAAGAGTACAAGAGTACAGAAAACCAATATAGCAGAAAGGAATCCAGTTAAGCAGTACATAAACCAGTACAGCAGTGCAAATACCAGTACAAGAGTGCAAAGATCAGTATAGATCTAGAAAACAGTACAGCAGTACAAAAACCACTACACCTGCAAAGAAACCAGTACACCATGTCAAAAAAGTACAGCACTAGAGAAAGCAGTACAGCAGTATAGGAACCAATACAGCAGTATAAAAACCAGAACATAAACCAGTATACCAGCTAAGAAACCATTACACTATCCCAGAAAAGAGAACAGCGCTACAGAAACCAGTACAGTAGTACAAAAATCAGTACACTAGCAAATAAACCAGTACACCAGATAAAACACTGAGATGCTGTGAGACATTATGATACAATGTGAAACATTAGGAGATGATGTGAGACATTAAGAGATGATGTGAAATATTGGGAGAAGATGTGAAATATTAGGAGATGATGTGAGACATTAGGAGATGATATGAGACATTGTGAGATGCTGTGAAATACTGAGATAATGTGAGACAGTGTGAAACGCCGAGTGTCAGAAACTGTTTTAAGACATAAATGATGTGAGATGGTTTCAGACATTATGAGACACTGTGAGACATGAGATTAAGTAAAACAGTATGATATGATGTGAGACATTATGAGAGCTTTGAGACATTATGAGATTATGTGAAATATTTTGAGATGCTAAGAGACATTATGATATGATGTGAGACATTATGAGATGCTGTGAGACATTAAGAGATGCTGTAAGACATAATGGGATGCTGTGAGACATTATGAGATGCTGTGAGACATTAGGAGATGCTGTAAGGCATTATGAGATTATGTAAAACATTATGAGATGCTGTGAGACATTATAATTTGATGTGAGACATTATGAGATGCTGTAAGACATAATGGGATGATGTGAGACATTATGAGATGCTGTGAGACATTAGGAAATGCTGTAAGACATTATGAGATTATGTGAAACATTATGAGATGCTGTGAGACATTATAATATGATGTGAGACATTACGAGATGATGTGAAACATTAGGAGATGCTGTAAGGCATTACGAGATGATGTGAAACATTATGAGATGCTGTGAGACATTATAATATGACGTGAGGCATTACAAGATGCTATGAGACATTATGAGATGCCATGTGAAACTGTGAGATGCAATAAAACGCTGTTTGCACGTTGCCGTGAGACAATGTGACAAACTGTGAGCCGCTGGAAGAAACTCTGAGACGCTGTGGCAGTAGCAGTGATGTCTCTGGTGTCACTGGGTAATGGAACCTAGCAGAGAAAATTCCTGCAGCATTCCTATCTATTTACCAGCAGCTTATCCAAGCATGATATCAATAAACGTCTACATTTATAAAACTCCGCCATATATGAAGGCGAAGCTGCTGGCGCCAGACTCCCTCAGCCTGGGTGCATCTATAAATTCAGACACGCCATTTTACAATGCTTTAGCTGTCCTGCTGTCCCGAACATAGACAGCCTGGGGAGTGTTTAACCGTAAACGTACAGCCATGTCCAAACAGTAATAATGAACTATAAAGACAACACTCTTGAATTTTTCAATTTATATAATTTCTAGCAGGCTAGCGTGCTTGCTAACATAAGTACCAACAAGCGAACAAACATTAGCCTGAACAAAAAAAAAAAATTAATACACTGTTCACAAAAATGAGGGGATATTTTTAAAATGAATACAAAGCAATCGTCAGAGAAGCAAATGCAAAGTCAGAGAAAGTTGTTTGATTATGTAAATGAGATGCTAACTCGTGATAGCATGAACATGCATGTTAAACTGGACCAGAGTGCCCCCATATTGACTGTTCAGTAGGGTGTGTGGTCACCCAAGAGTGATAAAACACACTGACAGTGATGGGGCATGGACTGGATCAGATTATCTAGCAGTTCTTATGGATCCTCTTCATATTTATTTTATGGAATCCTCTTTATATCCACTTATTTTGTGAGCAGAGTAAATCCCCTTTGAATAGAATCCTTAGCAGCCCCTCATTCTTAGTACATCTAACCCCAAAGTTTGGTACCAAGCTTGTTAACATCAGACCGTTTTGTAACATAACACCATCACCCATTTCACTAGGTACCTAACATTACTCTGGCTCTCCTATAATGGGACATAAACCAGGAACTATTTCAGGAGCAAGTTATCGTAAGCTATGGTAGTATAAACCATCTATCACAAATCTCACCAGCTGGAACCAGTGTAAACTATAAACCAATAATGGTTTCTGTAGGGAGTTAACTGACTTTAGGCTGCCTATCAGGTTATTATACACAATGTAACACAAAACAACTAACCACTTTTGTTGTAAGTCACAAAAAGCCTGACCAACAAGATGATTTGAATGGATACTCCTGAATCAGCATAATGGGGTGTTACTAACACTCACACTAACACTCACACTCACACTAACACTCACACTAACACTCTGTGAGTGTCTCTTTGAGACACTGAGACAGTGAGAAATGATGTGAGACTTTGTTAGGTGCTTGAGACACTGAGATGTGGTGAGATTCTCTGCAATGTTATAAAACACTGAAGGATAAAGCACAAAGTGAGATGTTATAAGACACTGTGAGACACTAAAAGAGTAAGAAATGTTATAGGACACAGATGGTGTGAGACGGTAAATAAGTGTAAGATGCTGTGAAATGCTCTGTGATTTTGTGAAACACTGAGAGAGACTAGGAGACACTCTCTTGCTGTGAGATGGTTTCAAGATTGTTTGTGAAACTGATTATAAGATTTGAGACACTGAGAGGGTGAGAAATGCTGTGATATTTTGTTAGGTGTTTGAGACACTGAGATGCTCTGCAATGTTATGAAACACTGAAGTATGAGATGGACTGAAAATCACTGGGAAACGCTGAAGCACATTTTGAGATGCTGTGAGATGTTATGAGACACTGTGAGACACTAAAGGAGTAAAAAATGCAAAGGGACACAAATACTGTGAGACAGTGTAAGACACTGTAAATACGTGTGAGATGACATAAGACACTGAGATGCTGCGAAATGTTATGAGACACTGTGAGACACTAAAGGAGTAAAAAATGCTATGGGACACAGATACTGTGAGACAGGGTAAATAAATGTGAGATGACATAAGACACTGAGATGCTGTGAGATGTTATGAGACACTGTGAGACACTGAAGAAGTAAAAAATGCTATGGGACACAGATACTGTGAGACAATGTGAGACAGGGTAAATAAGTGCGAGATGACATAAGACACTGAGATGCTGTGAGATGCTCTGATATTGTGAAACACTGAGAGACACCATGAGACACTCTTGCTGTGAGACGGCTGCAAGATGCTGTAAGATTCGAGACACTGAGACAGTGAGAAATGCTGTGAGACGTTGTTAGGTGTTTGAGACACTGAGATGCGATGAGATGCTTTGTGATATTGTAAAACACTGAGAGACACTATAAGACACTCTCTTGCTGTAAGACAGCTGTGAGGTGTTGATAGACACTGTGAGACATTGGAAAGTAGAGTGAGATGCTATGAGACAGAGGTTTGTAATAATCTATGAACATATAATACATGTATTTTGTGAGGCACTAGTTTTCAGCTTCACTTGCTGCACTTTTTTTTAAAAATTCTATGTATTTTGTCATCACACCCCATGCCATTTGTGCTCGAGTACAGTGAACAGTGCTTAAGCCAACGCCGGAGCGTGGTTCAGCTTATTGTTCCCTGGCACGATTGGGAGCGATCAAACGAGTCAAATGAACTGCGCTTTGGGGGTCAATCGCACCCGGGCACAGTACAGATTGCCTGATGTGAGCACTCCCTTCAGAAGATACCTTATACCTTATGCTTCCTTATTCTGACCATAAACTAGAAGCTTTTAAAAGAATAAAGTCTGATTTTCATACCTTTCTTTTTCAGTTGCACACTAGGATTCTGCAAACACTCTGGATCTTGCATGGTCACTAATTGCAAGACTGCCTTTGCTTACAAAAATGGCACCCATTTGGTAGAATGGTATTATTTTGGTACGAGTTCGCTGATGGATTGGCCACTTAGAGATCTTTAAAGAGAACACTGAACATCACCATCATACAGAATTTTTACCTCTGACTTATGGTAGCTATGGATATATTTTATAATAGATGTTTTAGGATTTTTTTGCAGTTTGGGTCAATATTTTTTGCAGTTTCCACATCTATAGCTTAACAGAACTGGTTGCCAGTTGCTGCTTATTGACATCTTAGAGATGTAAGTCGAGCAGAAGCTATTAGCCAGAGTGGGTCATGTTGTTATCACCCCTCCAGTTCAGCACACAGGCAGAATGGGGTGGAGGGGTGTGGGTGATGTATTGGGCGATGTGGGCGCTCTATTGGCTAGTGCTATTGTCTCAAATCTCAATGAGGACCCCCCCTTAACACTAAAGACCCCAAAGGCTTTTGAAAAGAGACCCAGCAGCCCCTGTTTCTCCCTCTCTTCATTTTCTCCATTACAACTCACTTCAGCGGCTAACATGCTATCTGCAGCGTGTCCGGGGTTTATCGCCGTACGTTTTGGAATGTGGACTTGAAAATGGTGCCACACTAAATATGTATAGTGATTGCAAAGCTCTTATACTGAAGTGCCAAAGCAACCCATACCACGACCCCCTCCAGCATGTGTGTGTGTGTGTGTGGCTGATGATGTGTGACCGATGGTCCCACTGGGTAAGGGGGCTTGTGAAAGGGGTAATAGGGTGGGGCAGATAGACTGCCAAAAAATCTAACCTCACTTAGCATCCCTCTTTCTTTCTGACTACATTAACATGGCAAGACTTCATTCTAATCAAATTTAATTTGGTACGATCTTTGGCCGCATTTTTGTATCAGGACAGGGAAATTTAGGGCTAGTAATGAGGTTAAAAAAAACCTAAATAATGTTGTAATTTTAAACAGGTGGTTTTTTGAGAAGCAAGAATTATTAGAGGATATTCAGTTTATCAACTACTGTGTGAGAAAATAATTTTAATGTTTAAAAAGAATGTTCCTTAAATAAAGCGGGAAAGAGATTTACATGTTTCTCCAGCTACAGTGTGTAATACCATTAAACGATTCAGAATCCGGAGGAATTTAAGTGCATAAAATGTGAGAGTACAAGTCTAAACTGCAGAAAGGTGATCTCTCTCCACTCCCTCAGACGGCACTGCATCAAGAACGGTCATTCATCAATATATGATAGAAGCACATGGGTAAGGAATGACTTTATCAAACCTTTATCAAGCTCTACAATACAGAGATACATTCACAAATACCACTTAAAACTTTACTGTGCAAAAAAGAACCATGTCAAGAAGCTCCGCCCACTTTTCTTGGGCTCTGAGGCATCTAGGATAGATCCATTACCATGGAAACGGGGACAGTGCTCAGCCAAATCAGTATACTGTATATATATATCTATATATAAGTCCCTCTATTCAACAGTATCTTATTATGAAGAAATGAACACCATGTGCTCTGGACCAAAGATGATTTGTGGAGAATTAAAAATTTTTAAATATGACACCAACAATGACCCCTTAAATCTCAAACACCTTCAGATGTGTTTGCAAGAGGAATAAGACAAAATAATGCCTGATACACTAAATCAACATTACAAAGTGGTAAATACTTAACCGACCCAACTTTTTTGGACTGTGTTGCAGACCTGAAATGGAGAAAATGATGTTTATTAATAAATGAAATAAAGAAAAAAAACACATACATATCTATATATAAGTCCCTCTATTCTTCAGAGTCACATGACTCTTCTCCAGTATTAATTAATTTCAGACTCGCTCTGAACGATCTCCTCTCTTCTTTTCTATCCTAGCCAGTGAAAATATTAACATAAGTAAGCGGCTTGTAGTGCTCGGAGCTGCGCGGGTGGCTGCCATGACACCGAAGGCGGTGCAGAAACATCATTGTGCTGGAGTGATAATCCAAATGAAGCAGCTGGAGATCGGTGTGATTGCTTGCAGCAGCCCAGCGCGCCAGAGAGCTAATGTAATTGTTCGGCCTCTTGTGTGTGTTGATACTGGCTCTTCAGAAAGCATGTGATTTAGCTAAAAGCCATCTTCATGCCAAGTAATTAGAGACACCATTGGGCTTGATGGCATTGGCTCTGTCCACTAGTGCACACACACACACACACACGATTGTATTCTTGTCATGGTGGGGACCTTCCAAATATTAGTGTGGCAAATGAATTCTAAACATTACCATATTATGCAATATATATATATATATATAATTTTTTTGTTTTTTAAAGATTGTTACAGATAAAAAATCCTAATGAGGATCAGAAAAATGTCCTCAAATCCTTCTATCCTTGTGGGGACATTTGTTCCTCATAATGATATCTAAGCTTCGCTCCGTCTCTATCACACACACACACACACACACACACACACACACACACACACACACGATTGTCATTCTATCATTCTGGAGACTTTTAACCTAAATCTCAGTAAACAAAAGCATTTTTAAATATAGAGTTTAGAGTTTGATTACTAGCAAATAAGTCCCAACAAGGTCATAAATGTCAGAGCTTTCTAATGATGTATAAACTTGACTCTGACACTGTCTCTTTCTCTCTCCCTCTCTCTCTCACACACACACACACACACACACACACATACACACACTGGGTGTTAAGCCATTAGTGATGAAATTAGCTGCGCCGTCTGACGATGAGTGCGTATGTTTTTTTGTACATGCATTTCTTACTGCTTGTGTGCAGTGTGTGTATTTGTAAAGTGTGTGTTATGTGTGTAGATATGACACTTGAATTACTTAAGTAGTGTGTGTGTAAGAGAGTGTGATTCCTCTTAGTAAGTTCATGCAGGGTCAGTGTAATAATTTAATCAATCCAGAGAGTTTGCTGAGTCTCTCTCTTTCTCTTTCTCTCTCTCTCTCACACACACACTCTCACACACACTCTCACATATAGCTATCGCTTAGGAGTCCCTGTTTATTACTGTTTGTATAAGAGTGAAAAACTTTAGCAGTTATCTGATAGAACTGGTCATATTATCAGTATAATCCGATCTAGAAATCTAAAAGTAAACTCTGTAGAATTTCTGAGTACATGTATTCCTGTAATATAATTTTAATCAGTTTTCTGAGAGTAGCCAGATCTTGCTACTGAAAAGACCTTTTTAGTCTAAGAAACATTGCTTGTTTTGGTCAGACAGGTCTATAGACCTGGCTGCTTCCTTTTCTTGTGAGATATGGCAACCCTTATCCAATTCAATGCAGCACCAGTGAAATGGCTACCAAACACCTTTGGGGAAAATTCTGCAATGCTGTACAGTAGTAAATCAGAAAGCATATATATTTGAGTTCAGACTCGAATTCAGATTTGTTCTAATTCCAAATCAAATTAATTTCAGACAAGGCTCGGACATAGACATAAAGCTTTTACTGATGTTCAAAGTCAGATTTTTTGTTCTAATTTGGGGCCGGGTCATTTGGTATCTGAATTGGTCAAATAAAGAACCTTTTGAAATCTGGGATTCCATTATATATGCTCAGGGAAATGAAGAATGTAATTGAATTTCAAGTTTGAAGTTTGAAGTCACATCTTTTTGTAAGATTATTATCTTGTTGCCAAGTAATCTGATTATTGTCTGAGTCGTGTACCCCTGATTACCCAAGTCCCTGTAAGCTTGTTGATCAGATTACTCAGACAAAATCAGATTTTCTGCAGTTATCGGATTACTAAGTGCATTTAAACACACTCATTTACACAAGTCGCTGCCGAGCTCTTTAAGCTTAAAAGAGGAAGTCGATTGTCGAGTGATGTCGATTGTTCACCAATAAAAAACGTTCACAAGACGTTGTTGTTGTAGTTTTCTTAGTAGCTTATTACTACATTTCCCAGAATGCTCTGTTTGTAGTGTACACCACTGAAGATAGCAGTGATGCTCCACAGTTAATCCTGATGGACTTCTTCATAACAGGTTCTTCCGAAGCCTGGTAGAAAACAAACAAGGCATTTTGTGAAGAACACCATGTGTTCCTGGGAGTGAGTGCTCCTCATGAACGTTTCAGAAGCCCTAATCGCAGTATCTCCGAACTCACCGATAAACTCACGGATCACCTGCGAACATCAAAGCTTATCTGGAGCTCCTCCTGAGGAGAATGTTATTGTAAGCACAGGAGGTGGCTGGACGGCATCCAGGAGCAGAGCTCCAAAGAGAAACCTTAGCGCTTAGCAGGTCTTTCATACTTAATAAAAACAGCCACCCGAAAGGAGCGTAGCTTGGGTGGCCCGGGGCAAGATACAGTGGAATTTACTGGAATGGAGTGATTGGAGGATGGAGGGATAAACAAGGAGAGACGTTGGAGGAAAGGTAAAAAGAACTGCCTCCGGCAACTCTATCTCTCCCATTCTGTCTCCTCTCTCTCTCTCTCTCTCTCTCTCTGGTGGACTTTATGGGGTTACCCAATTCCCTGACAGTTTGTTTTAAATTTGGCCATGCAGATGTTTCTCTGGGTGACTGACTTTTATAGTTTAGAAAAGATTATATCGGTTTTCCCGCAGATTGTGTTACTGTATTTAAAGAAGAAACAACTGCACGGAGAGCGCGGGAGAGAGGAGGGGAGGACGGAGAAGGAGGCCAAGGGGATTTTTCGTCTCAAGGAGGGGGTTTTTGGGCTGGACAGGGAAGGCTGTAGGTCTTTAAAATCTGAGGCCTCGCTTGCAGAGAAATAGAAAATGGAATGCGGGTGTCAGGAGCCAGGTTTGACTTACAACATTAGACATAGATGCTGTGCAATTTACACGGGCAACATGCGTGTAAAATCTGAGGATATTCGTTTTTGATGGGCAGCTGGGGACCAGAAACCAGTCGCGCTGTTTTTATTACGTCTTCCAGTCCTACAGACAAGCATTTTAGAGTGGTGTTTGAAAGTTGGGGAACCTTTGGGAATTTTCTTTTTTAAATAGTGGTTAGTCAGCTAAATATGAGCTAAAACGTCATCAGATTTACACACTATAAGTACAACAAGTCCTTAGATAAGGACAAAAACATTATACATGGCCATTTATTTACTGAGGAAAACGATCCCATGTTACATATATGCAAGTGGTAAAAGTATGTGAACCCTGTGTGAAAAACTGCATTGAAACCTTTCCAGTAGCTGTTGATCAGCTTGGAGGAATTTTAGTCAATTTCTCTGAACAGAACAGCTTTAACTTTTGGATGGTGTTTTGTTTCCTCACATGATCTGCTTCCACAACATTTCTATTGGATTTAGGTCAGGAATTTGACTTGGCCGTTCCAAAATATTCCCTTTTTCCTTTTTTACCCGCTCTTTGGTTGAGCGGCTTGTGTGCTTTTGTTGTCTTGCTGAATTGCCAAATCTCTTTTGAGATTCAATTCATTGACAAATGTCCTAAAAATTTCCTTTAGAATGTGCTGGTATGATTAAAAATTTATTTTCCATCATCCAGATGCAGCAATACAGGCTCAAACCACAATAACCACCACCATGTTTCACAGAAGGGATAAACTGCTTATACTGGAATGCAGCGTTTTCCTTTCTCCAGTCATGATGCTTCTCATGTTTAATCTTGCTAACGTCTGTCAAGAAAATGTTTTTACCTTTAATAACCTTCTGGGTGTGCCACGTGATGGGGATGTTTTTTTTATTTTATTTTAATTTTTTATTTATATATGAATTCAGATCATATTTAGGCATTAAAAATGCAGCCACAGCAAACTGGTACCCCATCAAACTAAAACATTAGTAGCAGAGTAAAACACAGTTCTGTATTTCTGAGTTTAATCCTGTACGAGCAAAAGGTATTTAAGTTAAAATGCTTTTAAAGAGTACATTTTCCGTACCCATTCTAATATTACTACTCCATTACCTTAACTGCCAGGCCACCATAGTCCCACTACTACTAACCAGTCTCAACATCATGTTCAGGACCACAGTTCCTAATTTCCTACTGAAAAGGTGCCAAGAAATGGGGCTTGTTTTTCTTCAACTGAATAAAACAACACCTAATTGTTAAGGTGATTTGAGTAGCACCTTTTGAGCCAGCATTCCCAATTCTAACAGCATTCCCAACTTGGTTTGTTCAAAGTATACAAGCGTAATGTTGAACTCCAGAGCCACAGTTCACAATACAATTTCAATTTTAGCACTGTGCTTTCTTTCTGCTCTAGCTGATGTTGTTTGAAAGCCTTTTGTTGACCAGCTTATGTTGCATCTCACCAAAGAGCGATTGGTATAAAAAAGCAAAGTTAATCTTGCGTTGAAATTGCATTTATACAAGTGGTGGGAAATCATCAAACCAAGCCTAGATTTCCTTTGGATTTGTAAGTTATGACTGAGCCTTCAGCCAGTCGAGGCTCCTCATTGAATCCTGCATAGGGCTTCGATACGGAAATGTTACCTCTACTGATGATGACCAAGATCGTGGCTGCAGTGGAGAAATGAGCATTACTTCTTCAGATTTCTTGTACAGGTAAATACTGTTTAACATCCACTCCAATCAACATCTGTTTTCAAAACGGTCAGCTTAGATATGATGATATGTCTATAAACAGCCAGTCAGTGCTAATAATTAATAAGCAGAGGCGGGAGTTAATGGTCACCTCAACAGCCAAATAAAGCTGAGAATCCACGATCTGAGGTGGGAGTTTGTGTTTGTGTGTGTCTGTGTGTGTGTGTGTGTGTACACTGTACTAGTGGTAAATTTGTCAGACCATTTGGGAACTTTCCAGATACCTCAAGTAAGTTACTTTAAAAACTACGGTTTGGTCCCTTTTTCAGTCTTGGTTCTTTAAAGGTTTTTTCCTTTTAAACATTTAGGGAGTTTTTTCTTTCCACTGTCTGCAGCATTGTAAATAAGAACGTCTGACTTGACTTTAAGGTTCCCAAATTGTCGAAGCTCATATCAAGTCTTTAACTTGCGGTGCAGAATTTGAGTGCATCACTGGCAACCCGTTTTCCGTTTCTCTCAGTCCACGTGTCTTCTTATCCCTTGCTATTTCGTGACCCTCTGGCTCTCTGTAAGCCAATTTGAGAATGTTAGCAAACAAATTCCATAAGCCTTTGCACTCATAGGTCCGTGATATCCAAAGGGGCTGGTAAAATGTCAGAGACTAGGGGAAGTGACAGCCTCTGAGTGAACTGGCTAGTGCAAGGAATAAAACACAAGGAGCGTCACAGCCAGAGCTCGGCATGCACGAGTCCTGGATCGAGGGAATAGTGGTGATAGTGGTGAAACAGAGCTGTGAAGAAAGAAACCGAACGGAAACAGAAGTAGGAAAAAACCCCAGTATGTGTCTTTTAGCCTGTGTGTCAGAAATCGTTCTCCCCCTGTTACTCTGTCAGGATGAATTTAAGAGATCATCAATCCAGAGGTTTATGCAAAACAAAAACCCTAATACAGCGCTTCTTATGTTTCCCTGTCGAAGTATGTAGAATAACAACGGCAACATCAACCGCAAGATTAAAGCCTCGGAGGGAAGCCTGAACTCTGACGAGCTTTCCAAACGTCAGGCAACGAACACAATCTGAGACGCTCCGAGAAATCCTGCTCCAGTGATCTAATAGTTTCTTTTATTTTAGTCACATGAGAAAAACCAAAGAACAGAAGCTATTTATTTTCGTATTTGATATTAGGGATTTCTAATATGCATTTATGACATATACAGTGTTCCCTCACCACTTTGTGGTTCACCTTTTGTGCATCGCAGGTTTAAAGAAAATATTCATTGGAAAAATATATTGCTGATTTTCACTGTTTTGCGGGTTTTTGCAGAATTCGATCTGCACATGCGTAGTACGTGTGGTATAGATAACATATATATATATATACATGTATTTAAAGAACTTTTACATTCAAAAAATCACAAAATTCAAAAATATTTGAAAATATTACGATTTACAGTAAATAGCGTATTTACTCAGTGGATGAATACTCACCAAAAACGAGAAGTAACACTAGAGCATCGCCTGCCTGAGTCGACATGACAAGTTTTTATCTGCGGTTTTGTGTTCGCTGTTTGTGAAAGTTTCATTACAGACTGAATTCATTACGATGTTACCCAAAACGTTTTGCAAGGTCTACGGCTAAAATAGTGTATAAATACTTACGTAACCCCCCGCCATAAACGAGGGAACACTGTATTTAAAAATCTTTGCAATTAAAGTATACAACAGAGCAAATTTAAACACTGTAGCTATCCGGTTTCTACAAACGATAATGCAAATTAATTGGAATTGAAAAGGTTATTGAATATTTAAAGTTATTACTGATTAGATTACAGAGATTTCCCTTAAAATCGCAATTAAACTATAAAATCTTCTTTGTAGCACCTCTTTTAAAGAGATAGTCTCTCTTGCAGAAGGTTTGTGCCCGGTTTTGGTTCGAGTGGTTAAGTTTGCAATATTTATATTTAAACTTCTTTTTCTGTTAGGTTCCTAAGAACAGAAAGATTCTTAAACAGCAGACTGCAAAAACACCTAACGAGGGCGACAACTGCACTGCATTATGGATGTGCTGTTTATCTCTTTCCACAATTAAGTTTTATAGTCAGATTGCCCCCCCCGCCCATGCCCACTATTGATCCTTAGACTTCAGGTTCACACTACTTTAAAAAGAGCATGCTGAACAGCATTTCAATTTGGAACCGGTGTTGTTTGCCAAAGAACAAGCCAAGGGGGATTAAATTGTTGGTCTTTTGTGTGTGTCACAATAGAGTGTTATTCTTCGACTAAGCAACTCCAATGTTCTGTTTCACTGGTGATAAAGTGCCGGGCTGCACCATTGTGTACTCGATCTATGATGCAGAACAAAATCAATATGTCACGCTGGAATGATACATGGTGGTTTGTAAGGAGAGATGATATGCCATATTTACTTAAATGGGCTCAGTTGTGGGTATTAACGACTATTAGTTGTAATGAGACTTTGCACAGAGATTGAAGTTGTGGAGATCATTTGTCTACTTTCCATGAAGAGGTAAACGATCTGCTTTTGACAGTCAGTTTCAGGAGTGTGAGTTAGTGCGCGGTCTCGTTGGGCATCGTTGCACAGTCACATAGATTCACACTGTAGGATATTTTGGTATTAATCAAAATCAGTCTCAGCTGCACTTCAATTTCCAAGACATTGTAAATAAGAAGAAAGTTACAATACAAGCAACGGTTGGGCCGAGAAGGCTTTCCACTAGATTTTCGAACATGACTGTAAGGTCAGGCACTGATGTTGAACGGTAAATCTTGACTTGTTGATTAGCTTGAAGTCTGGCCACAGGTTTAAGACACCAAAGACTATTTTTTTAAAGACTTATTTTAGAAGGGCAAGACCAAAAGTTAAGACATAATGGAACTTTTGGCTTTCCGTACAGCATACTCTACTGTCACTGTTTGTTAATTGACTTCAGCCTGTATGTTTTATGTTATGAACCCATTAGCAGGGAGTGTGGCTGCATGAACAGAGAGCACCAAATTAAGTGCCTGCATACATTTGGCCATATGCTGCATCTGTATGTCTCTTACAGATTCATACATTCAGAGCCTTGGGTAGGACTCTGGTAGCCTAGCAGTTAAGGTATCGGACTCTAAACTAGAAGGTCCAGGGTCAAATCCCACTTCTGCCAAGATGCCACAGTTGGGTCCTTGAGCAAACCCCTTAACCCACCACTGCTTAGATTGTTAGACTGTATCAGTTGTACGTCGCTCTGGATAAGGGCGTATGCTAAATGCCGTAAATGTAAAAAGGCTTAAATGGCTCAGTCCAGAAGCACAGGAGCTCGGTGGGTAGCTGGTTCAGTTCCAATGGCCTGGGTCTGCATGTCCTCTCTGTATCTGCGTGGGTTTACTCCGATTTCCTCCCACAGTCCAAAGGCTTGCGTGTTAGGTTAATTTTTGCCTCTAAAGTGGCTCCGTGTGTGTGTGCCCTACGATGGATTGGCACCCAGGGCTCCCAGGTGGGCACCGGCTGGTCCGCGTCTCCGTGTCTCCGTGTGGATTAAGCAGATAATAATGGATTGATGTACAGATGATAGCTCAGTCCAGAAAGGAAAACAGATGCACTAAAAAAAGTTTTAATAAAGAATGAAATGGATGATATTAACTTCAACGTTCTGTTTCACTTGGGATCCAACGTACCAGTGTACCATTGTGTGTGTTCCATCACCATAATGCAAGACAAAATCAATAAGTCCTGCTCAAATAACATGTTGGTTCGTAAGAGAACCGCTATATGCTATTTTTACCAAATCGGGTGCAGTTATGGGTATGAATGGCTATTAGTTGCCATGACACCTCGCACAGAAATGAGACAGATGGAGGTTGCTTGGCAAATCCAGAGTATATTTAAAACAAGCAAAGATAAGAAATGAGCAGGCAAACAGGCCGGAGGGTCAGACGAGTAAACATGAACAAGATTTCTAAGAACTGGAATAAAGACACTGGACGAGGGTTCAAGGACTGACAAGTAGCATAAAATTAAGACACACATAAAGCTGCACGTATCACTTTAATTAAGTTATCCCATAGCCTATATGCAAGTATATACAGTCGATTCCGGTTAATCGGACCACATCGGGACGAGACCGTTTTGGTCCTAATAACCGGCTGGTCTGATTAAATGAGCATGCACTATGTTACAAGACGGGACGTGCTATGTAACATTAAATGTTTAATAAACCTGTGTGTGATTTACACGTATAGCGAACGTACAAACAAGAACTAATGTTGCTTACGAACTTTGTGTTGTAGATCGTTTCGAAAAACTTGTTTGCAAATTTATTTTTCAATAAACAATGTATAGGTACTCAGCATGCGAAGCATAATACTGTAAAAAACAAGTTGTTACTAAATTCCAGTCAACGTTTAAAGAACTTATCCAGTGTGAATAATAGGATTTGTTTCAGTACTTTAGGATTTGGTCCGAATAAGCGTTTGGTCCCATTAACCGGTGGTCCAATTAACCGGAATCGACTGTACTTATGATCTTAGAGCTTATGGAGATTTTAAACCAATTATTGTGATTTAAAATATACTAAGAAAATAAGGGTAACATGAAGAAAGCTCACTACCAATCAAGCTTATAAGCTCATATTTGGTCTAGGGACTGTTCTAACTCGGTTGATGTGTTTAGTGAAGTTACTCATGTTTGTGTATGACCTTCTCCTACTTATTTGTAACCAGCTACAGATGTGTAAGTGCATGTGTATGTACTATTACAGTTAGTACCACTGTTTTTCCCTGCATATTCTCTATAACTAAATAAACTGGTTCATAGTCATTCCTGAAGTCTCCGTTTTACCTGGCTAATCTTCTTTATTGTTCATTATTGTTCGCTATCAATGCATTTTTGGCTTCCACCAAACATGGGTACCAACCGTTTCAACCAATCATTAATTACTGTGTTCAGCGGTATCTTTGACCCATTTAAGTGTCATCTGCACACAGTTTACACCCATAATATTTACAAAAGCATTCGTGACGTTCTCACGCCCGACCCCATCGATCTACCCAAACAGATGAGCTCTGGTATGTCTTACGGAACTTGTATAATAAGTAAGGTTTCCGTAATGCCTTGGAGCTATTAACAAAAAAGGTCGCACAAATTCCGTAAATCAGACGTAAATCACATAGCTGCGTTCAGATGTGTATAAGAATTTCAGCCCAGATCGATTGTTTTTGCTGTTCACACTGCCACAAAAGAAATGAACCAGTGTCACGTATGGTGCCTCATGTCGAACCTCTCTCGATGCTGGTCTGTAACCAAATCCTGATGGCAGGTTTTTGTCCTCCTCACAACCCTTTGCGCCAGGACTGAAATGCAGCTCCACGTGAAAACGCTCCTCTGACGAAGGATCCTGAAAGTCCACAACCCAAACTATTATCATCCAAACCATGAGCTCAATGTAGCTCCATAACAAGCACACGCCCAGTTTAATCATTTGGAATAGGTGGGCTAGAGCGTTACCTTATTAGGATCCTCATAGAGCATGATCACAATCTGAGTCATGTAGTTCAGCTCACTGACCACTTTTAGGTAGTCCATGGCTCGCTTCCACTGCTCATCTTTGGCCTCCTACAAAACCTTGCAAAATGACTAACAAGCCAACGCTATGGAAAATTACGTCACCATCGTAAATCAAAGTCTGGTTAGAGCAAAGGTAACACTGAAATTATTTTTTCCTGCTCTGAAATTGTGTCAAGTATGTATGAGGTGGCCTACATCACACAGGGCTCCGTAGCGCAGGATGGAAAGGAGAGAGTGAACGTGACTCTCGCTAGTGAAGTAAAGCCTGGTGCGCACATGACGTTCTGGAGACATGACCCCACTGGAGTACCTGTAAACAGCACACAGGGACTCTTTACACTTTAAATCGACTCTTGATAACTTACACTTAGTACGATTAAAAGAGAATAATGACAAAAAGGGGCTCAAACGAAGCTCAAATAATGCATCCTGGAGAGAGGCTGAGGATTTGTGAAACAGCAGGAATAGCACATGATGCATTCGCATGAATTTGCATGGTGTAGTGCTCGGCAAGTGGCACATTCAAGTTTGACTTCTTGTATTATCAGATTCCAATCGTAATTCAGAAACCAAAAACTCGTAAAACGGTGAGCACCTGTATGAAGGTGCACTACATGCACAATAATATAACTGCTGAAAATCAGATTTAGTCAGTAATGTATTCCATGAGTATGCACTGAGTGAAAAAATGTGACACAAATGTCTAACTTTACTATAAAAAACAAAACAAAACAAAAAAAACATGATTGAGTGTATATTCCATTTCAGAGTTCAATAGCCATTTCGCCAACTGGAAAAAAGGCAAAACTTTAGAATAGGTGGACCTGGCAACTGTCGGCTTAGGTTTGTGCACATGGGCAAACTGAGATTACAGTTTGAAATCGGTGAACTGATATATATGCTAAGAGTAATCCAATACTGGAGAAAATCCGGCTCTATTTCTTTAATTTCTTATTTCTTTTTAGATCTGAGGATGTTGTTTACATGACCACTCAAATAACTAGATAACTATAAAATCCAACTATGATTAGAATATTAAGTGCATGTAAACACACAGTTAGAAAGGGGTTTAGGAGGGAAAAAGACACATTGTAAACTGAAAATTAGGTTAAAGCAGTGCAACTTGTCCCAGAAAGAAATCACTCCTATAAAGCACTTAACTAGATAAACAACATGGAGGTGGCTTACACTGGGTGAAGTTTGTTGACTGTGTCATCATCCTGTGTTCTCTGCAGATCTGAGCGGATCTTGCGAATGAGAGGAGTACAGTAACCTTTGGCAATGTCCAGTTTCTCAGCTTGAGAAATACCATATTCCTGGTGAGAAAATGAAAACAGCATTTACAGTCAGTTTGTCCAAGGAAAATCAAATATTTTATTATCAAAAGCCAA
Source organism: Parotocinclus maculicauda (assembly GCA_034780255.1). Classification (NCBI taxonomy): domain Eukaryota; kingdom Metazoa; phylum Chordata; class Actinopteri; order Siluriformes; family Loricariidae; genus Parotocinclus; species Parotocinclus maculicauda. The sequence goes on along the minus strand of JAUZSU010056580.1, from coordinate 1,966 downwards.
ATTTAGTATCTAAAGACAGGTTGTGTTTTGTGTGTCCAACACAGTTTGTCTTGCTTTTGTATTCAAAAAGGAAAAAACAAAAAGGCTTTACGTTTTACATTACATTTACAGAATTTAGCAGACGCCCTTATCCAGAGCGACTTACAACTGATATATTCTTACAATTCAAGCAATGGTGGGTTAAGAGCCTTGCTTAAAGACCCAACTCATGTCTACATATGATTATAGGTTAACATTGATTATAAAAAGTATTCTTTAGTTTTTTAAGATTAGGCTAAAAATGTATTATTTATAATATATATTATTTTTTATTTTTTATTTATGCAGGCTTTTTGTTAGATTTAAACTGGGCTGCATACTGAGGCTGGAGTCTGGGGTCATGCCCTGACCATTGGCCGGGAGTGCCTGGTGGGCAATCTGGCTGGGCCAGGCTTCGGTCCTCCTGAGATTGAATATGCATCCTTGTGCTTTGGACTAAGGGCAGAGCTGTGGGTTCAGAATTAAAGAGATTTATGGTGATCTGGTAGTAGTGCTGCCGGAGTTTTATGGTGCACATTGCATCAGTGATTGTTCATAAACTCTGTGCTCTTAATCAATAAATCTATTTCTGAGCTGATGTTCCGGTACCAGTTCCAGCCCCACACACTTATATGTTCCTCCACTTCAGCATCACTCTACTGTTTTTCATCAACACAAACCAATCTCACCATGTCCAGACCCCACCAGAGGGCAGTGACTCTCTCTCCATCCTTTAGTTATCAGTGAACGATGTGCTGATCACTTAAGATCCTAAAGTGACTCTTATCTATTTGTCACTAAGTGACAAATTTAACTATTACAATTAACATCTAAGCCACCAAAAAAGATGGGATGGGATCCTCAGAATGTGATGGGCCCGACCCACCGCTGTAAACATACTTTAGATCTAATACTGCCCATGGCAGGGGTAACTTACACATCTGTGAAGGCATCATTAATGCTGAAAGGTACATACAGGTTTTGGAGCAACAAATGCTGCCGTCCAACAAACGTCTTTTTCAGGAACGTCCCTGTTTATCTCAGCAAGACAAAGCTAAGCTACATTCTGTACGTGTTACAACAGCGTAGCTTCATACTAAAAGGGTATAAGTACTAGACTGGGACGCCTACAGTCCAGACCTGTCTCCCATTAAAAATACGTGGCGTATTATGGAGTGCAAAATACAAAAACAAGCAACTGACGTTGGACATCAAACAAAAATTGGAAGGAATTCCACCTACAAAGCTTCAACAAAGTGTGTCCTCAGTTCCCAAACACTTATTGAGTGTTAAAAGAAAAGGTGATGTAACACAGGGGTAACCACGCCACAAGGATCCTGTCCCTACTCTTTTGGAACGTGTTGCAGGCATCAAATTCATAATGAGAGAATATTTGCAAAAAATAATGAAGTTTATCTTTTTGAACATTACATTTATTGTTGTTGTAGTTTATTAAATTAAATATGGGTTTAAAATGATTTGAAAATCATCTTATTTTGTTTTTATTTATGCTTTATTCAATGTCCCAACTTTGGTGGAATTGGGGTTGTATTTAGTAACCCTCATCTCACACTGTTCTACATCATGGCAGCTGTGATCTTTGAATTCAATTCACTTACTGTCCCCAGGTTTAGGATTTCTACTATGTGAGTGATCTGCTGCCCCCCCCACTCTGGAACGCTCCGCCCTCTTCACCCCATTTTATCACTTCTCTCTATTTAATAATCTATCTCTCTGAGAAATTTTATTCCTTCTCTGTTTATACTTATTATGTGTGTTGCTGTATATTGTTATCTCATTTTTTTATTATTCCACCAATTTTTGGTCAGTATCTCCTCCTAGAGCTTTTAAAATATCGACACGGGACAAATGCTGAAACGTCCGGGATGTTCAGGAGAAGTGTGCTTGTTCATAGCTAAGAGATATCTCGAACCGTGCACCCGGTGCC